>JAGTTH010004560.1:0-72379 GCA_022606485.1 Agraylea sexmaculata
CAATTCTGCCACCTACAGGGCTTGTTTAGGACATATGTATAAATGATTGCTTCCTACATCTTACTTTATTTTATTTTATATATTATACATTCGATCGATCGATCGTCTTGACTCTGAATTCCTGTATTTGACTGTTAAATAAGTAATGTAAAAATGTTCACTCTCTAAAATATATTACGTTATAAACCGAAATAAAACCAGGAATGGTACTAAAGTACCATTCCTCACATCACAGAGAGACAATTAATTAACACGTTGTTGTGTCTAAAAAAAAAACTCTCAAAAAAGTATTATATTTATATCGGTGTTGTGGATCAATACATAAAATTAAAACGCGTAAATGGAGTAAAAATTTGTCTTAAGGGGTCAGAGAGTATGAGGGGGCGCAGGGGCGCGGGGCGGAGGCTCTCGAAGAGGGACTCGTCACAAAGGTACTTGTATAAGGGGCTCGCGTCTCTATACATCACCGGAAAACTAACTCTTTTTCTTTCATTCCAGTGCTGGCGCCATAAAGGACCGAGGCGATTATTGTTCTCAAATGTATAGAACGCTTTGTAAAAGGTTCCCATTGAGGCTGTGCCCCCTGCAGTACTCCCACACCCCACTAGCTCCTCCGCCCCTACGCCCCTCCGCCCCCTCGCCCCATTGAAACAGTTGCTCCTTACCACCACCTACCCTCTCGCCCATACACCGTTTGGGAAATGCGATTCCAAATTTTCACACGAGGATCTTCCCAACTGTTGCACTTCCTCGTATACTTATACCTACACTGAACATCCTTGTCACTTTAATACAATTTTTATTGTGTTTTTTGAAGTATTTACGTATAGTTTATTGGAAGTCGCGTCTTTATAATAAATAATAACACACTCACAGATTCACTCATACAGTATTCATAATTTAAAACACATTTACGTATATATTTTATTTCAAAAATACATAAAGAAAAATAACATATAAAGAGCTCAGAATCAAATGCTCCCAAATGCAGTTCGAATCAAAACGAAGAAAATGATCAAAATGGAGGAAAACCAGTCGAATTTACAATATCGTCGACTTCTCTGCAGATTTTCAAGTCCAGAAAAAATTGTTTATGTGTTATTTAACAATCATCATAATTACTTTCTCCATGCAAACCCAATAAATAAATGTAACTCCATTTTATATGGATTTCATAATTTTTCTTGTATCTTTTGTTAAAATTCACTTAGGCAGTCTGCAAAGTAAGCCCAAGATATTTTGATAATTGAATAATTTATTTTATTTTATATACGCCCTCAGGGGATTTTTACGGTTTTTTTAATGTAAATTTTGGTTTTTTAGATCTCCAATTGTACTATTACTAATTACAAAGGTCACCGACAGAGCGGCTCTGCCCGACTAAGTATTTACCCTGTAAACTAGAAAATCAGAGTAAAATTGTGTCAAGACGATCGATCGGGATTTTAATAATGAACTATTTGAAAATTAGATTTGGGAGCTTTTGAGCCTTTCATATTCGAGTTTATTTTATTCAACGTATGTATTATTTATTTAAGTGTTATTTGGAGTAATATTTCGAATTAAGAGATGTAGTGAAAGGCCCTCAAACCACAAAATTATGATTGAATCACCGTCATCTGTGATATTTCGGTATTAGTTTGACTAATTAATTTCTAAAAATACATGTAATGTATTTTAATATTAATAGTTTTAAGCCTGGTTGAATGGGTATGGACGTGGTTTGTCCAGTGTGCATATTGTCAATGGTCATAGAAGGGGGTGGTCAGGGTGGCAGGGGGCGGTCGCGGGGGTGGCAGGACCCTGGCTGAGGTCAGAGTGTGAGCGGCAATGGCAGCGGTTAAACAATGCCCTGAAAAGAGAGACTCAGAGTCGGCAGCTGAAAGAATGCCCTTTCACATAACCGCCACAATGGACACACGCCTTCACTACTCGTTACATATGTTAATGGGATATTATACTACATACACTTTTATTATACATACTATATTAGCCATTGTGTCACCGAGCACTCCCCACGTCTCTATTATCAAAGCACTCGTATTATTCTAAGGACACTCCTGGACATCTATTAGAAAATCAATATATTTACACACATAATACATAAGTAGTAATAGAGTTTTAACGTTGTTGATAAACATCAGAATCAGTATTGGAAATATATCAATATTTTTATGAGCTTACATATGCCAATAATACTTGTAAAGACGTCAAAACTATAGCACGGACAGATGAGGCGAGACATACAGGCAGGCACCAGAGGTTTCGTGTGTCAGCCGCTTGGGGCGCTGCTTCTACCACCTCGCTTATTCAAATTCTACAATGAGTAAAGTATTATAAGTTTAATAAAAGACACGTTGTAGCTCATTGCATGCCTTTATTCAATACTCTATAGCTACATTTCATATGCGTGCAATGCCTTAAATGCACCCCGTAAAAATGGCAGTAGAGTCTGTTTCCTGTAAATAAATGTCTCGTTCGAGAATCCATCTTAATGATGGTGTAAGTTTACAGCATCGCACGCCAAGGTAACCGTGGCTTTATAGTATTAAATAAAAGCTTCACTCATCCTCGTTATCTGACCAAATTTACTGCAACACCAGATAAGCGAGTTTACGTCTCTCTACGCCTAGAAAACCGTAGCCTAAGATTAAGAGTAGCGATCTGAATGAAAGTCATTGCACCAATGAACTTTTATCGATAGAAGCGCCATGCAATATTACGTTGTACATTCGAATATGCCCGATCACTAATACATGTACATATTCTAAACCTTATACATATACACTCACACATACGAGGGCTGCGGCCACATAAAAATTGTAGACCCTAAAATCCGACATGTTCGATAGTCCCGCACTCGAGAGAAACAAGATTTTTCTTACAAAAACATCCGCAATGATCATGTAAATTGTTTACACAGTGACATACTATTTGTCCTTGAATATATCGAGCAACTTTCAATGTCACACTTTAGAAATACAGTGTAATGTTATTTGAAAGATCGACAAGTGACAGTTAAACATATGAGCGGTAGAAGCAGCGCCCCAAGCGGCTGACACACGAAACCTTCTCATCTGTGCCTGCTATTGTTTTGACGTCTTTTAAAGTATTATTGGCTTCTCTATATGTGTATATCAGCTCATTGCATTTAACTATTTATTTTGGTAATGGCCAAAGTGACCCTGTGTGTATTTAAGCACAACTGTAACAAGTCATTTCATTGGCCAATTTCACAATGAGTTCACAAGCATCACAAGAATAATATATTCGTGATTTATGAAAGTGTATAGTAAAGCTTAGTGTAGGATAAATAGAGCTGTTTGTGTTTGAATAAGGACGATTGACGGCTGTCAAGCAGAGTGAACAAAAGCGTTGCCGAAATAGGCGAGATTCGAAAAGAGAACGCGACGGTTTTTATTGTCTTGGTGTTACCAGTTGAAAGGAATTTCCAGCTCCCGAAAGAAGAAACAGTGTGGCTCGTAGCCCGTTGCAAAGTTAAGAGACACTCGGGCTCTGAAATCTTGCCGCACAATGCTCTATTGTGCTATCTACAAAAGATAAAAAGTTTTCATTGTTTGATTGTGTTCGCTGCTACCGCCCACAGAACCACCACCCCCTTCCACCCCCCCCATTTAGAAGGGTGGTCCACCACCACCCGCACACGTATGTGATGAATTATATAGCCGCCTTTGTCTTTTACAAATTTAACTCGGCTATTCGTCTCGTGGTGGTTGGTTCCTCTGTGCTTCTGCCCGCACCCTACATATATTGTACTGTACTTTTTGAGTGCTAGCCATACCAACACTGTCTGTTTGATTTCACAGACTAGTTTTCTCTATTATCTCACATTTATTTTCCCCGCAGCTTTTATCCCCCTCAACAAGAACAATTGCCTTTCAAACCGATTCAAAATTAAAACTGGTTCACTGAAAGCAGGGCAGCGCAATAAAATTCCCCGATCACTTGACACGAATTAGATACAATCATTTTTCTACAATTGTTTTAAAGCCTTCCTAAATTCGTATTATCATCAAACAATGTAATGCTATTTATTTGAAATTGGAATAAAATGTTTCAATTTTTATCTATTAGGATTAAAAATTTGTCTCAATCCAACATTCGATATACTTTTTTTTATTTGAACAAATGTTTGATTTGAAATTAAAACTCCATATATTATTTAATTGATATAGAAATTAATAAAAGCGCCTTTGTAAATAAATATTAAAATTAAAGAAATATTCGATAAGGTGCGTAAATTATTCAACTCACGTGGAATTTTTTTTTTTGACGTCTTTCTACAATATTGTGCTTTCCCATGCTGTTTTTATAATTATTGTATGAAATACTTATATAGTCCTCTTTATAATATATTGCGAATTTCGATTATATACTTAAATAATTATATTTGTATATTTAATTGTAGAAAGGTATTGTTTTGGTTGGTGTAAACATTATTTGAATGCGTGACAATTTTACAATGCAAACGGCATATTTTTTCAGAAAGCCTCCGTTTCCGCTTTTTAATTGGATTTTCACTAGACAGACGTGCCAATTTTTATTCCTGAATATTATTATACACTTGCTTACGTTTAAAATATAAATTATACGTCCGGAGTTACAATAAATACATTTTTATTATCAGTTTTACATATAACTTTACGAGAAACAATATGCAAATTGCTGAGGTTGTGTGCCCAAATATACTGAGAGTGACTGTATTGAACTCATATTTAAATGTAATAAAATATGTATAGTATTAATGTAATAATAATAAAATGTACATGAATGATGTTCGTCATACGTTGTTGTATAGAAGAAGATTTCAAATTGTCTGACGGGCCATTGTCTCTGTTCCCCTTTTATTCTATTGTGCTAACACAATCATAATAAAACACTAAAATATGTCCACACTTTATGTGCCTTTTATATTGTATGTACCTATTTATTTTTACATTTATAATAAGTCGATCGGTAAATTAAGGCCATCCTATATATATTTCCATAACTATATAGTTTGAAATATTGCAGTACAAATGGTATTTCAATAGTGTTATTTTATCCTTTAGAACAAAAAAAGTTATATATATTAATACTGTATTAAATATGTTTGCATAACAAAGTACTCTTTAGTCAAAATCTATAAAAAATATGCTGGATGTTTGCAACACAACACTTATTTCGTTCACCAAAACCATTTTTCCGTCAGATTTAGACAGAAGTATTTAAAACTAATTAATTAGTTATAATATAGTGAATAGAAACAAAGTGATAAGTTACCTTGGATCAGAATCGGGGACGTTGCAAATCGTCGTAGCACTTTCATGTCGTAGCATTTTCGCGGCGTAGCGTAGGTCGTAGTCTCATTGTGAAGGTTAATACCAACATTTTTTTATAACTATAATAATGCTTATTAATTTTTACGAAAAATTAGTTGACATTTTCATTCAAAACGCCCCAAAATATAAATGATTTATGTAAAATTGGTGGTATTTTTTAAAATGTAGTGTTCAATATTCACAATATGATTATCATTGATCCAACGAGTTGAAATCTGGGTTTATTTTAGTCCAATAAAATAAATATTTTCTAATCCAATTTTTATTTTTATTAACAATAATACTTATTTATTTTTTCTCATATTATCTTCATATTGAAATACTAGATGCATTATGAAGTTAATGCACATTACAGGTGTTCTTGTTGGAAAATATATATAAAATATTCACGCAATCCCCTCATTGATTTTGATAGTTTCCCAAGTATAAATTGTAGATGTTACAGTAATATAAAAATGCAAATATCAGTAATGTAATAATAATGTAACAGTGTTGGACTTCCCTTGGTGTGTGGATGTGGCGGATGTCCGTTCCAGACGACAATGTCTCGTAATGTTCTCTTAATTCACATGTTAATTTGTCGCATTCACCTCTTCACAGACACTCATTTACCTTTTATCAAAACCACCCCCACTGAAATAAAAGCCTTCTACATTGAATAATAGTCTAGAAGGAGGCATCACAGGGGTGCAAAATGTAGCCATACAGTCGACACGCTTAGTACTTAAATTACTCACAGTTTATTATTGGGTCATTTTGTAACTGGATATTATAAAAGTTGTATTAATGTATGTTTATCTTAATTTTGAGTAAATAAACGCACAATTTTAATAACTATTTAATTTAATTAAAATATAGCTATATAGTTACTTAAGAAAACATTTTTTTATACGCCCCGAGAAGCTTTTTGTACACAAAAACGTGTTAATTAATTGTCTGTCGGTGATCTTAACTATTACTAGTTACACAGGTCACCGACTTAATAATCAGTATTTACCTTACAATACAGGAAATCAGAGTAAACCTGGATCAAGACGATCGATCGGGATTTTATTAATATTATTCTCGATCTCGATGAGCGGGATTTGAACCCATGACCACAGTATTTGTAGCCACGCGTCTTATCTTCTGAGATTAATTTATACAATAATTTTCACAAATGTGGCGAACAGTTTAAAATTTTTGACTTTAGATTTGCATCATACATAATTCGTAACCAACGGTTGCTTTTTTTAATATTTATCGTGAGATTTGATAACGATTATCTGATTTAAAGTTAAATTAATCATACTTTTAATTAGTTATTAACTAATAAATATTTTTACAAACAAAATATTATTCAAATATATAATTATTGTATTAAATTAACGATCATAGTTCAGTAAAATCAAAGTTACTTATATTTTGGGCTTAAAAAAAAATTCTCATTAAAATTAATAATATTTTTTTATTGGGATATTATTTTTTAATTAATAAGTGTTGAAGTGCTGAAAATATTCGGCTATGTTTAAAAAAAAACTCTCTGGCATTGTGCATGAAATTGTATTGCAGGATGCATTTTTACAATCCTTAATCGACTGATTGCATGGAAATAAATAATTTTATTTCGACGAGCAGACAGGTGATACAATTAGTGTCCGAAAAATCATCAAGGTGATATTAAGTCGTCATCCCAATGTATTATATTAATAACACGTGTTCATGGTTTCTATACAATTGTAACGGCCAACCACCATAACTACCCTAACTCCATTGTTATCGGGCTTTTTATACTATTTAATTGACACCTCCCTTTTGCAGCCCCTATCCCCCTCGCTTTTTATATAATTAATATTTATTTATATTCATTTTTTCATATTGTGTAAAATATTTTATCGCTGAATCATCGGCGGACGGTCGTTAAACTATTCAATACGATGAATTATTTTCGAAACGAGGTCAATTTGCTGCCGGTTGTCTTTTTTATCATCTGTATATGTGAATGAATTTTATTTCGATAAATCATGCGTTTTAATATGCATTTTAATAATTCACACACCCGTCTGTCGCATTCGATAAATGATTAATAAATATTTAACAAAAAGTTTATTGAGAGTTTTGAACTGAATCATACCTACACGTTTCATGTTTGACTTTGATATGAAATATAATTATCATTCTTGAAATTGAATGACCGTTTCAATTTTGGCGTGGTCGAAATGAAATTGAATTACTTCCAGATGGCTTGTTTTTATTAAAGGACCAGACCAATTGATATTATTAAGTCGATGTTATTATGACCGGACATCATTTTGCAACGTCACAATTAATAACGAGTCGACGATCAAAGCTTTATACTCTATTAATGTGCATATGAAATTTAAAGGACGGGTGGACATTCATTATTATTGTATTAAGCATATAATATCAGATTTATTTAAATACATCTAAAGATTTTGTTGAAAGATCGACATTTTATTAATTTTCGGTTATATAAAAAATCACAATTAAGTACAATATTAAATGAATGAAGTTAGTTTTAAAAGCAAAAACAATTGGTTAGTGAAAATTCCTGAAAAGAATAGCCTCTTTAACTTAATACCATAGTTTACAACAAATATATTTAAATTATACAGAGAATTGTGCTGACGTTAAGAAAAAATGTGTACAGTGGATGTAGAATATAAAAAAAGATAGTAAAAAATACTCGAATTACTATGAAAATATTATAAAATAATTATACTCTTTAGGTGACATATGACAACTATTTTTTTAACGAATACATAATATGAAATAAATATGCTAACCATTAATATTACCTTATTAACATTAACTTATAGGTCAGTAAGAAAAATAATGTGTTTCGCCTTTGTAATACATTATTAAACGATAATATTTTTTACAAAGACGAAGGTTTGACTTGACTCATTAATGTTGTAACAGTACAGATTTAACATGTATTTTTTTATAACATTAATAAATTTCTACACATAATTTCTTACAAATAAGCATCTGGTAAAGATGCGTTTTGTGCCATCGATAGTATCAGTTATAAGGAAACGATTATTGGTAAATAAAATTATCAATTTAAAATTGTTATTAAAAATATTCTCAATGATTAAAAGACCATATATATATATATATGTTCTTCGAAGATTGTCTGCGTAGATTAGCGTAAATTGATTTAATTTCTATATAGGTTAAATTTGCCAGTGTTGGGTCACTTAGCCACATTTTTAGTTATAATAACCAGTGTTAAACTATACATTAGTCAAATTCTTAAATATCTCATAAATCAATGAAATCTCTCACTTAAACAACATCTCACAGAAAACATAAACATCATAAAATCAAAACTTCACTTTGTGCCGATATTGAGCCAGTCATCATAATTTTTTATGATAAATATTTTTTTTATGATAGATACGATACGGGCGAGTTTAGCGAAAAAGGCGAAAAAAATTAAGCGAAATTAACAATTTATCAATACAATAGGGATATCGCAAAAGATTGTCGTTTGTACCCGAGAACCGGTTCCATATTACCAACCGACCATATTCATCAAGATTAAACTGTGGTTCGTAAAATTTTAATTTAACAACCCATTATAAAATCCGGTACCCCTTATAATTTATTTATTTTACTATTAGAACTGGGCTTGTATGGTATGGATTCGTGTGGGGAAATTTGTATCGAGATATGAGAAAGCTTTCGGAACGAATTAAACTTGTATGTCGATGTACCACTGTATTGTTTACATATTAGTCAATGGAGGATCTCTTCAGTTTGCCAACCCTGGTAGGACCAGGTGTATGGCGGCGTATACCTAATATATGATAATCTCAAATTAATAATATATAAAGTGTAGAAGAATAGGTGAATAATCAGATGGTGAATGAGGGCTGGTGGTAGTGTTAAGTGGTGGTGACTGTTGTCTCCGGTCACGTCTTTCTACGAGGTCATCCTTTATATCCATCCAGCTTTGGGTACTCCACAACCACCACCAACTACTCTACATCTTTTGCTGCTGCAGCAACACTGTACTGTCATATCTTCACTTTCCTTTGTTGGACTCTTTATGCCTTTCTCTTTTGTCCATGTCTCTTAATTAATGCCCGTTCACACACTCCATGTCAAATATCCCAATACTACGCCACTGCCAACTCTTACACTAGCATGACAATATTTCCCCCATAAAACATAAATAAAGTATTCACTCAAATTATATTTGGTCGTAGTCTCTCGGGGTGTATAGATGCAGTAATGAAGTGTACATAGTACTGCTACGATGTCGTAGCTAACTGGGATGTTCTCTGCTACGACGCCGTAGTCTCTCGGGGTGTATTTGTTGATAATATTATTTATAATAAATCGATCGAGATGTGTGTGAGTTGTCAACAATAATGTGAAATGAGGGTTGGATTTAGAGTTATGGGACCGTTTATTTTCCATCAGTTTTCTTCATTTTTTCGCGCAAAAGGTCGAACTGTTGGACTGGTTCGATGGTCTATTGTGCCACTGACTTCGCCGTTTTCCTCATCCTCCAATTCTTCACTTCCATCTCATACTTCTTGAATGCCTATGTAAATATTCCACATCTTCTTTAAATATTCCAAATGTATGTATTTTGACGACGATCCATACATCACACACGTACATATTACTACGATCAAAATAATGAAGTAATTAACTTAATAATTTCTTATAATTCTTATACTTTTGCTATCAATGTAAAATTGGCCTTATCAAATGTTTGTTTTGTAATATTTATATAGAAAAATAGTTTTAATGAACAGGCAAAAATGATGTGAAATTCGACATGTAAATGTATTTTTTAAATGTGTACAATAATATTCAAGCCAATATAATGCAAATCCAAAAATATATATAAAAATACGCGTCTACGCCAAAAAAATACGTTTTTAAAAAATTACGATATATACGAGCAAATGTTAGTAAATACCATAAAAGGAGTAAATTTAGAGATTAAGTGGCTTCGTATAATATTCCCCGTGAATTCATAATTATGTCAATCACTTATTCCTCGAGCAATTCAATATATAAACAGGTGCTACGCTTATCGTTGCTGCTTGACTACGAGCTACGGTCTATGGTGAAATTAAAAGAATACACTTATGATCACATTATGTACATTTGATGAAAGTAATAATAGAGCCTGGCGGTTGTTCGGGCCATTAAAGCAACACAAATATAATATAATAATGATAATATTGTACGAGAGACATTGCGGTGCCGATAATTCACGAGGCACAATGTCGTTATTGTTTGGTGATTGTGGCACAGATGCGCAGGGCTGAATTCTCTACTACAGAATAACACTATTGTTTCACAATCAAATATGAATATTAACAATCAAATCACCGCATTGTCCGATACAACACAACGTCACTGGCTGAGAATATTATTACACATTGGGATTGATCATCATCAGCAATTGTCCCTTGAATAATTAAGGTTTATCTATTCTAGACGTGTTGAATTCCCAACATGTTAATGGTATCGCCTCGAACTTTAATTATTAAATATAGATGTCATTGTATGCAGCATTGGTTGAGTACTTGGCTAAATGGTATAATATAATATAGAGTTTATTGATTTAAGATTTAATACACTTTGAGTCGATTTAATTGGTACCAAATCAGAATAATTATTAAACAGAGCCTGGAATAATAATGTCACGAAAAAATATACATCTTACAGGATTGCCAACATTTTCTGTGACGATTTTGGGACAAATAGCTAAAAATCATCACCAGTCCAGCTATTACCCAGTTTTCTGAGAAAACTTATACATATGTATGAAAAAATAAAAAGCTATTTAAAATGTTCTTTATAGGAGACATAATAGGTTCATGGGAGAAATAATAAATTTGAATGTTTGAAAGATGAGAAAATTAATTATTAATAATATTACGACTTGGCAACTAATTTGCGCACCTGGGTAGACCCTTTTCCACCAATTCTGCCACCTACAGGACTTGTTTAGGACATATGTATAAATGATTGCTTCCTACATCTTACTTTATTTTATTTTATATACATTCGATCGATCGATCGTCTTGATTCAGGTTTACTCTAAATTCCCGTATTTGACTGTTAAATAAATAATGTAAAAATGTTCACTCTCTTAAATATATTACGTTATAAACCGAAATAAAACTAGGAATGGTACTAAAATGTTTAATAAAATAAACTCGAATATGAGAGGCGTTGAGATTAAGAAGCTCCCAAATTTAGTTTTAATTCTTTTTCAAATAGTTAACTAATAAAATACCGGTCGATCGTCTTGATCCAGGTTTAATCTGATTTCCTGTATTGTAAGGTAAATACTGATTATTAAGTCGGTGACCTGTGTAACTAGTAATAGTTAAGATCATCGACAGACAATTAATTAACACGTTGTTGTGTCAAAAAAACTCCTCGGGACGTAAATAAATAAATAAAAGTGTGAAATATTATAATATTTACAATATATTTGGTGACGCGTACATAAAATATATTTGGTAGTGAATCACTTGATAATTTTCGTCGAATTTGTATGTAAACGTCGAAGTACTTGAGATTGTGTGACAGTGTCTACGATGATGCTACGAGGGACGGGCCTTGCTACGGAGGCGTTGAGCGAGAATTAAAATTGAAACATTATTTTTCCCTTTTGAAAACCGCATTGTGTGAACCATCCCCATCCCATAACACCCCCCTGTACCAACTCACTCTCACTCACTGTTCTGTGTGTTCGGCACAATGCTTCTCCTTTTGATGGCACAAGACAATCCCGAGGAGACAATGCGGGGCGCCATTTGAAAAACAAAAAAGGAGAAAGAGAAGAGACAAGAGCCGCGGAATTGTTCGTATAGGTCGGTTTGTGTGCGAGTGTGTGTCAGTCTTTCTTGTTTCTGAATAAAAGGTTCAGTGTTTTGTATGAAAGGAAAGCGGCAAAGGTTGTACGTGTTTGTGGGGGATGGGAGTGGGCATTTAGGGGGTGGTTGTGTCAATTCCACAGAGTGCGGACACCCTTCCTCCTCTTTAACTCCTTTACGTTTGATTTCCTCCCTTCCGGATTTCCTTGGATCGGTTGACGATTATTGCCTCGTTAACAATTTAGATCATTCCTTTATAACACAATATATTCACTTTTTGAATACTGCACTTGAGTGTTATTAATAGACTGTGGTCCAAAACCGAACAATGGCTTCTCGAAGTGTCCAAGGAATCGACACTGGAAGAAACCTGTAATGCATCGTATAGCCTTTCAAACTGATACTTCAACTCCATCATCGTGAAGCAAGAACCGATTCTCCAAAGCATCGTGTTTGGAGAATCGAGAAATTCGCAATTCGCATAACTATAAATAAAAATAATTAATAAAAAGGCTGTACAACGATTTTCCAATCAATCAACTACTACTTATTATAATAAACTTTAATCTAGTATTTCTTTTTAAATTAAATAAGCGAGTAGTAAACATTTCTTGCGGTGAATGTTAAAAAAACACGCTTGAATGGACAAATTTCATAGTCAAATAATTTGAAGGTGCTGCTTTTTTGCTTCATTATTAAAATTATTAAGTTTAACTATTAAGTTTTTACTTTATTTTTATCGCAGACATATTGTTTTATTAAATAAACGAAGAACAAAGAAATTAAAGCTCCCAAACCCATTTTTTTAAATCAATATTTAGGAGTATCCGTTATTTTAATTTTTATACTCGAGGGTTTTTATAAATTTGTTTTTTTTAGACACAACAACGTGTTAATTAATTGTCTTGTTTGCTTGATCTTAACTATTACTAGTTACACATATCATCGACTTAATAATCAGTAATTACCTTAAAATACAGGAAATCACTGTAAAACTGGATCAAGGTGATATTTGAACTCTTTGAACTAATTGAATTTTTTATATGTTGCAGATTGTCGTGCGTTCAACAATAATATAAGGTAAGATTTAAAAAAAAACATATATATCTCTCCACGGATAATATTTTTATGTATGTATAATGTTATGAATGAGGTTAATTTAGTTACTGATTAATGAATAGATGATAAGCTGAATAGATGCAGTAATGAAGTGTACATAGTACTGCTACGATGTCGTAGCTAACTGGGATGTTCTCTGCTACGACGCCGTAGTCTCTCGGGGTGTATTTGTTGATAATATTATTTATAATAAATCGATCGAGATGTGTGTGAGTTGTCAACAATAATGTGAAATGAGGGTTGGATTTAGAGTTATGGGACCGTTTATTTTCTATCAGTTTTCTTCATTTTTTCGCGCAAAAGGTCGAACTGTTGGACTGGTTCGATGGTCTATTGTGCCACTGACTTCGCCGTTTTCCTCATCCTCCAATTCTTCACTTCCATCTCATACTTCTTGAATGCCTATGTAAATATTCCACATCTTCTTTAAATATTCTGAATGTATGTATTTTGACGACGATCCATACATCACACACGTACTACGATCAAAATAATAAAGTATTCACTCATATTATATTTATTATTTAGGAAGTAATATGATTTATTTTTTATATGTTTTCCCAAAAAAATTAACGAATTTCTTGTAGATTCTTTAAAAATAAATTTTGGGAAGTTTTCTTATTTATAAAAACGAGTTCTTTATTCAACATACAGTTTAGATAAAATTGTTTTAATTTCAGTACAGTTCAATAATAGATTTTTTTTATTAATTTCTCTGTTTTATGTATTTTAAATATATTAGATTTGAACTTATTAATGTGAATATTAACTTCACAATTGTGGGTTGTTTAACACTTGTTGGTTCATAAATGTCAGTTTAAAGAAAAAACATCACAATATTACAATATTATAACTTTAAACTTAATTTTCAATATAAAATAGGCTGTTATTATACTATTTATTGGTGCTTTTGGATATTATTATGTTATGGATTTGTAGTATTTAACTTAATTCTAGAAGGAAAATTTATATTTAAGTACCGACAAATGCGTCGATATATTGAAAATAAAAATATCCACTATAATATTAATTTTTAACAGGTATTCGGATAATTTTAGTAGTAAAAAAATTCATAATTAATTGTATATAATTCTTCAATATCATTAGATAATAATCACCACCTTTAAGAATGTAAAATATTTATCATCAAGCGGCTATATTTTATTTAATATCATCATCAGGAATAATAAATAATATCAAGTGCCTACAAAAATGTACTTTTATAAGTCTAAAGTAATGGATTCCCAGGCATACGTCATCGTAAATACGATAGTAGAGTTACTTAGCTACACTTATGATCGGTTTTTTGTTAGTTAATGCCTCGTCTGAGCCTCAGTCGAGACACTAATTAATAAAAAACCGATCATAAGTACAGCAAAGCAACTCTATTACCGTCTTTACGGTGTACGTTTACCAGGAATCCCAAGGTCAATTCCTGTTTGTCGTGTGTTTGTTGTATTTCGTCAGTACCCATATTCAAATGAAAAGAGTATTTGGTTGTAATAGGATCAGTATTGTTGTTGGATATATTATGTACATATATCCCGGCTGAGTCCCCACGTGTCCCCGGGGATACTTTATGAACGGCCTAATAATATTCACGCTTGCTGTCGGCCAATACATAATGTAATATTTTTTCGACATTTCCCCGTGGCGTCGCGCTCGCCATTTTCCTATTCGAAATTAACGCTATTCATGCCGATTTTCAAAGACACCATTGTGGCTACAATTTAGCTCTTATTCAGACTTGCGCTTTCAAAAGAGCCAAGCCGAGCGCCGCGACGCCTCCGCCCCTTCATACATCCATACATATATACATACACATCCCCGTCCTATTTCCACAATATTCACTTTCACATACAAATATCAAACAGAGGACACTCTTCATTCTGTCACAATCATCGCATTCACTCTTCAATACACACAATGGCCGTGTGTTATTATAAAACGATTCATCCGATCTCTGAGCTTGCTCTTTGACAAATAATATGAGCGCATCTGTATAGCATAAAACTTATAATAATGTCATCATGGATATAAAAATTAGATATCGCATTGCATATAAATAATTCGTGTAAACTCGTATTGTTGCACTTTAAATATTGTGATGAGTGTTGTAATCATCATATGAAAATTGTATTAAATGATTTTATTAATTCAAACTTCTTCTGATTAACTTTAAAGCAAAAATGTAATCAAAACTCAAAATATAACCTTCCAATTAAAAAGCCAATCAGAACATAAAAAAACATTAACACATTGAAATTTTAAATTAAAATTACCCTAGTGTATGATATATGAATCAGTAATAGTTGAACATACATAATATATTTCTGTTTATTTATTGTAATATATATATATCATTATTGTATACAAATAAAGGTTTGGTTTTCATTTTTTGTACACATTAATTATTAATATACTATATTATATTTTATTGTAATAAGACTATGACATTTATATAGATATAAACATAAGATATCGTATGAGAGGCTAAATTCAAGTTAATCAAGTGGCCAAAAACATGAGTTACCTGGCAAACATTATACTGTAAACATCTCTCCTCATATCTTCAGTTATATTTCACAGTAAAATGGGTAAATGCATTGTTACTACATGTCATATGGACTCAAACATACACTCAAATACATCTAGCCTCACTTTTTACCAAACACTACTTCTTTAACATGTTTACAATATTATTGCGTTTTAATAATTATAAATATTGTCACAGTCACTCTCAGGGCTCACTATAAATGTGTTGCGTGAGGGAGACACACTTATGCCTTTATATAATAGGAGAGAAGAGTGCAACAATCCATTGTTTACACGAAATTGACACGAATTATTTATATACAATGCGATATCTAATATTTATATCTATGCTCCATACATAATTCGTAACCAGTGGAAGCCCCTTTTTTAACATTTTGTTACTAATTGATTATTTGACTTAAAGTAAAATGTAATGTAATAATATATGGACTCAAACATACACTCAAATACATCTAGGCTCACTTTTTACCAAAGACTACTTTTTTAACATGTTTAAAATATTAATGCGTTTTAATCGCCAAGGTATATTGTCACAACCACTCTCAGGGGTCACTATAAATGTGCTGAGTGAGGGAGAAACACATATTTTTTATCGAATATGAGAGAAGAGTGCAACAATACACGGGATACACGAATTATTTATATGCAATGCGATATCTAATGTTTATATCTGTGTTTGTGTCATATTTATTAATTATCAGATAATCAGGGTTGCTTTTAAAATGATGATGTGATCGTTGTAGGAAATGTTATGCACCGGTCTAATTTGTATGGCGTTGGTAAATGAGTTGGTAAAAAGTACAATGGTATTGAATATACAGTGTTATTGTTACGGCGAGGACAAGAGTACAGAAAGAGACATAATATAAGTACGAGCAGTAACAGGCTTTTGTAGTCCAAGTTTGAATAACAATAAAAGAAGATGTGTGTTGAGGCGCGAGGAAAAAGAGGCGCGAATAATAGGGGAAAATACAGTGTGACGGCGGCTTTATGTGTCCTCCTTTATGCGTTCATATCATGTGTGTTCGATGAAAGAAATTCCATACAATAACAACCACAATATATGCATACATACATAGCATGCATGCATACATAGTGCGCATGCATACATACATAGCATGCATTGTTGCATTCACACACTATTATAAGTTTACCGGCGCGGCGTTCAACCAAAACCAACCTAATGGCTACAAACACAATAACAGCCACTGTATCACTTAAACATCTCCATTACTGTGAACTCCTTCTTGCATAATATTATATATCTGACATAGATATAAACAAATCTCGAATCATAAACGATCTCGATAATATTGCTGCATTATCATCACTGCGACTGGGATCCCCCGTAATGCTCTAGTGGTACTGCAGTATGATACAAATAAATATCGAAACTTTAATTAATTAATTAAACTCAGGGGCAATCCTAAATTTGTTGCCCCCTGCATTTTTCGAATTATGATACTACTAAACCACGCGTATTTTTTTTTACATAAAATTTAAAGAAAACCTTATTATTTCATTACCATTTAAATGTATTGACTTAAGAACATTACACACACACATTTAGAATTAAAAAATTGTCATAAATTAAACAAAATCTCACAGCAAATTTAAAATAACTACCTATTTTCATCTAAAAAGGTAATTGCAATATCCATCACTAAATCCTTTTAATCAGTATAATCTTCAGGGAGCAGAAGTAATTATTCCCAGAATCCATTTGTTCAGGAGGAGATTGTGATGTATTATTATTTTTTGATATAATATGCAGGGAAGAGGGAGCAGAGATGTGCCAAGGTCAAACGAATATTATAGTTTCTTATTAATGCACTCATATCATTGACATAAACATTAGATATTGCATTGCATAGAAATAATTCGTGTAAACCCGTGTATTGTTGCACTCGTCTATGAATGCATTTCTTAGTTTACATTATTACTTTTTTTCGTATTTCAAACGAAGGTCGTATATCGGGCACAAATAACTCTTTCAAGCCGGACATATATCGAGGATACTTCAAGATGCATATTAATAAAAACACAGGTATATAACCAAATAATTCATCACAAATTTCACAAAATATAATTGTAATATACATAATAGGTATATTATTGTAGTTTAAACAAAATAAGGCTGTATAAATATTTTTTCAATAGATAACTCCATAAAATTATGATAAACTCAATAAGGAACTATTAACAAAATGAAGCAATTATTAACAAAATGTTAAAAAGGGGACTTCCACTGGTTACGAATTGTGTATGGAGCATAGATATAAACATAAGATATCGCATTGCATATAAATAATTAATGTATTGTTGCACTCTTCTCCCCTATTCGATAAATGCATAAGTGTGTCTCCCTCACTTAACACATTTATAGTGACCGCTGAGAGTGGTTGTGACAATACTTTGGTGATTAATACGCAATAATATTTTAAACATATTATAGAAGTAGTGTTTGGTAAAAAGTGAGCCTAGATGTATTTGAGTGTATGTTTGAGTCCATATGACATGTAAGTAACAATGCATTTACCCATTTTACTGTGAAATATAACTGAAGATATGAAGAGAGATGTTTACAGTATAATGTTTGCCAGGTAACTCATGTTTTTGGCCACTTGATCTAAACACGCATTTAGCCACTCATGCGATATCTTATGTTCACTTCCAAATGTTATATGTAGTGTTTATTAAATGCTTATCAGAAGCGAACCTAACTTGATGTTTTTCAATCTGTGATTGTTAAAGTGTGTTTGACCAATATGAGTGGGTGGCGCGATATTATGGGGGATGGGGGATGGGGGAGGTATGGAGGTACAGATATGAAATGGAATTCGTCACAATTGTTGGATGAACAGAATATACAACAATAGACAGTGGCCCACAATACTGTTACAGTGATATTATAATACTTCAATAGGAATGTCCCTCCTCCTAAACTTTGACACGCCATACAATACTATCTTACCATTATTATCGTCTTATCCACTGCTTTTCTTTAACTTAATACAATAAAGTTCACAACTATTACTATGGACTCATTGAGCTCAATACTAATGTAAAAGATACTGGCAAGTTGGACTGAACTGAAAAATTCGTCTCATCCCAAACAGGGATTTTAATACACAACAACGTGTTAATTAATTGTCTGTCGATGATCTTAACTATTACTAGTTAAACAGGTCACCGACTTAATAATCAGTATTTACCTTACAATATAGGAAATACAGAGTAAACCTGGATCAAGAAAATCAATTTCGATTTTATTAATTATATTTCTGATCTCCCAGTCGTAATAACTAATCAAATCCATTTAAAAGATCTTGACTTGAGTGGTATTTGCACCCATGACCACAGTATTTGTAGTCACGCTTCTTATCCCCTGAGCTATTAAGCCGGTAATTACTTGTAATTGCCGGTATTACAGAATATGTGATTTTTTTTAAATAAAATGTGTTTTTTTTAAATAAAAGTAAAAAATTTCAGCATATTTTTTTGTTCATTAATAATCGCCGCTCCAGTCTTTTTTTTTAAATTGATGTTATTACGACTGAGAGATCGGGATTATAATATTAATAAAACCCTAATCGATCGTCTTCAACAAGATATTTCCGGATTTCCTGTATTGTAAGGTAAATACTGATTATTAAGTCGGTGACCTGTGTAACTAGTAATTGTTAAGATCACCGACAGACAATTAATACGTTGTTAATTTATTTATTTTACGCCTTGAGAAGATTTTTTTGATAGGGTTTTTTAAATACAACTTAATAATCATTATTTACCTTACAATATAGGAAAACAGAGTTAACCTGGATCAAGACGATTGATAGGGATTTTACTAATATTATTCCCGATATCCGTGATTTGAAGCCATGACCACAGTATTAGTAGCCACGCGTCTTATCCCCTGAGCTATCGCTCTTCGGGGTGTAAAGTATTTTTATTTGCGAAGGCACTATGTTGTCCACTTAGTATTTCAAAGTGTATTGTTTGATTTTATTTATAAATGTATTGAAATGCGCCTTGATTTAGGCAAACATGCTAACATTGATTAGCCGATAATAGGTATTGAAGGAAAGCCTTAAAAGAGGTCTTATTGCGGTGTGTAGCGTGAATAGAGCCTGCTACGATGACAGGGGAGGTCAAGCTGTTGTTGTTGGTAGCCCCTGTCGTCATCAATGAGGCGCCATTTCACCATTGTTGTACTGAACAAAGAGGACAGTGCACGCCGAACGCATTCATCTGATTGCCGAAAATATATATATATATAATACTATTTCTATCCATTATAACTATTATATTATTATATATCCATTGTCATCGCTCATTTATCTACGATTGTTGCCATACGATTCGAATCACCCTTTGTGTGGAAAACCTGAAAAACTCACCCGATCACGCCACAATGTATTGTGTTCATATCAAATAATAAACTAAATATACCGACTGCTCCAGCGTATAATATCGTAAGTGCAAATAAAATCTGTGTTCTCTTAACTCTTTATGGAACTGAGCCAAATATTGTATGTATGAATCGTCAAAAAATGTTGATTTTCAATCATTATTTAACGTATTAAGTGGGACTTTTTCCACATAGTAAATTTGACCGGCAACTAATGTAGATTCATTCATTATCTATAACACATTTCATGTCTCTGTCAATAGAAATTATTTAATCGTAAATAGTTATATTTTATATATATAATAATTAAACCGAGTGACACGTGACAGGCAGTGTTACCAGATTGAATATGTGTCTCAGTTCCATAAAGACTTAAGAGCACACAGATTGTTTTTGCACTTTCGATATTATACGCTGGAGCAGGCGATACAAGGTTTCATACATTGGAACGTGGCCGGGACTTCTACATGCGCATATTAAGCATATACTGTAAGCTGTGGCCACCTGCAACACTGTAGTTCATAAAATCCGACGTCTATTATATTAATTAGTGTGCCATATAACTGCAATGAACTTATATCTATAGAAGTGTCATGCGTATTGTTTTCATACATTGGCATATGGTCGACACTACTACATGCGCATATTATTCACCAGTGTGTTTTTTATATTTGTAGATTAACATAGGAGTACATATTTGTTTGATATTTTCTTAGTGCTTTGAGACACGCACAAAGGGGAATTAAATTACCGTCAACGGTTGTGATTAGTAATAAATAAAAAAAAATTACCTGAAAGTTCATGAATGCTCCCCTGATGATGTGATGACCCAATCAGAAGCTTTCGCGGCATATTAAAGCACGAGAAAGCAACAATTTATTATGGACAATATTTTATTATTCTGTGTCTATGATTATTATTTTTTTGTGATAACCTTTGGCTAAAAATAATAGAATTTTCGTTAATAAAAAAAAACACGGGTGGAATTTAAATATAAAAATATTTTATTAAAAACATTTTGGTAACATTTAATAAGAACACTTAGGTAAAAATAAAATGATAGTTAAATTATTCAAAAGAACAGCCTGATGTGGAAGTACATACAATACACACACATATATACATATATATATATACGAATGTATATATACACATATAGATGAGCAAAAACAGAAAAAGATCAATTAATTGTGTAACGAACAAAAGAAAATAAAATATTAATATATAATTGAATGTGAATGAGCGAATGAGCGAACAAGGCTCAATCTCAACATGGTTTTCTCTAATATAAAATTAAATTACACAAATTAAGGCATCTTAAGTACAGTTAAATACCTAAATTCTAAATGAACGAACGAACAAACAAACAAACAAACAAGACAAAACCATTAATAGATTATAAAATAATAATAGTCTTCTATCACCTATGATGACTCTTTTTAACTAAAGACCGAGCGCGCAAAACAAATTATACACCCTGTGATTGGATCTAGTTACATTTACAGTATATGGAAGAATATCCGTCGACGGCCGTTAATTATATAAAATATAAAATCATCAATGTTTATTGCAACAGAGTCGGTGATGCACATGGAGACGTGGACAAAACACTGGGGGCGGTTGTCGCTTCAACATTCAACGCGCTACAAACAGATATTATTTATAGTTATCGTTAAAACACCCCAATCATTAAACTTATCATTACAACTACCTAAATAACATTTTGGGCTAATTTTGATACTAGTGACAACATTCTCATATTGTACTCTTATAATTAATCCACTCTCAATTATTAAATATTATATATTGCAAGCTATATTTATTGAGATTGTGCATGTCGCAGTCGAATAAATTATTACTTTTTAAAAGAATTGTACTGAAATTATATTTTTATTAGGTGTGTGTGGTGCTTCAACACAATATATATATTTAAATTTTATCATTACAATAATTAAAGAACAGTCAGTTAAAAATTTAAATAATGAGCATTGGCACTTTGAAATATTTATATCAATAGAATTACAATCTTGTGAATTAATTCGTTTAATATTTATTAGCACTGTGTATATATAAAAAAAAAAACCAACTTAAAACTAGTACAGATCAGTCACAAAATGGTATCACATCAAAAATTAAAAAAAAAAAGGCATAAAGGGCAAAAATACACATTTTTCTGTTCAAATTGCAACGCTGTTGAATCAACTTTAAAATCTCATCGACAATCTTCAACCGACACCACCGATATTAGAAGGCCATACAAGTTTGATGGGTTGGACTTTGATCTACTAGATCCACCATATTGATATTAATACATTAAGTTGTCTGACATTTTAATATCAGCGGTAACGGTTCAACTCATTGTCGGAATTTATATTATGGTTTGTTTCTTATTATTGTAGATCAAATGTCATAAAATTAACTATTCTGATTAGTTATATCGTCGGTGTATTGGCTCAAATTAAATTATGAAATTTGCTCTACAAACAAGAAAGAGAGAGTACGATCTGATATTATTATTAATTTAAAAAAGTGATATCGTCCGAATTATATTAATTGAAATGGAAATATTACTGGAGGTAATCAACGGAGCCGCTGTTAATGAATTTTGTCACTTTTCACCTTTTCACACTTAAAAGTATTGAGCAATTGCGCTACAGTTGTGATAAAATTTGAGGCGCAACAACTATAAAGACATCACATTCAAAGAGAATCAATCAATCAACGCGTGGAGAACCAATCGATTTTGGTACATTGTCTGGGATGTTTGGGATACCCGGATCGGACAAGAGTGTTGTGAGTGGTGCTACACGACTAATTAATTGATTAACACGCTAATAGCTCTAAACCTACATAATAATGCTTACTAACGACATAGAAAACATTCACATATCGGATATATTTGTCTCCTTTCGTTTAGATTAGATTACTTTCAAATGGGGAAAACACCGGAAAGGTACACACAAATCAACAAAAGTTTAAAAAACACACCGAGAGTGTTATATTGATGATGTATAAAAATACTGTCTCATTTGACTATGGTTCATTCTCCCCTTCAATCCCACCCCTCCCCGATATTCGAATTAAAAAAAAAAAGAGAAAGAAATCTTCCCACAAAAGCTGGCAAAATTAATAATATCAACCCATTAAGTGATAAAAAATATATATTCAATTATTAAAACATACTCTTTGACTACTTTAAACAAATCAAAATCAACACGTCAACAAACACAATATGAAATGCACAATTTGAAATGAACTGAAAACTGTACGATTGAAAATTAATTTCAAAACGCACCTCATTCTCAATTATATTGTCGACTAGATCGAAAACAAAACAAAAAAATATTTATGAAAAATAACAAAAGACGAAATGGAATGCAGATTATTGCATATATATAAAAAATACATAATAGTCGTGTGTGCGCGTGTGTCTCAATATTTGGATAAGCATTTTTAATATATATTAGACAACGGACAAAAGAGAAATGATAATTCTTACGTAACAATGCTAAAGCTAAAATGAAATTTCGTTGGAATACGACGGTTTACAAATCCCGGGATCACAATGTCGGAAAGGTAATTTTTTTTCTTACTCGAAATTCACACAAGTTTAAAGACCTTACGACGACGGAGTATCACAATAAAACACACATGCGTACGCAGTGTGTGCGTGTGTTGTTAACAGAATTGAAATTTTGCACGTTTGACGTCGAGTTTAAAAAATATGCAAATTATCAATTTGCCGCAAACTTTCAATAAATTAAATATTCATATTAGACATACCCTAAAACTTTCACAAAATATAAGCACATCAAATATCCCGTGATCAAAGATTTAGACCTGAATTTAACAAACATTTGTCGGAATATTTTATTGTATTAAGCGGGAGAGAAAAGGAAACTTTGACCGTGTTTAAACTCTTCGATAAGCTCATGTATGAGATATTTATAAATGTAATAAAAAATACCTAGAATTTATATTGATCACTAGATTTAGTTGGTTTAATGAGAGACCCGTAAGTGAGCGAGTGTCGTCATACTGTCATGAAGAATATAATAATTATAATAATAGTATCAATAACACATTTAATTAATATACCTAAAAATATTGTTTCTTTTCTTTGACTTCGTCGGAACACCAAAGGAAATCAGTCAAGTGGCCGGCGGGCTACACGGGTCCACGCTTACGGGTGAGATCTGCGATTTGACTTGCCCGCGTATAATATTTTTATATTCATACACATATAAATATATTCAATAAGAGATATACATATATATATAATTTCCTAAATAAGCAACCGACAACCGTTAAGTGGTGCTTCACTACGATCCACACCTCTATTTGTTCCTAAAGGACACCTGATTTCAATTTTAAATATATCACGCCTCACATAAACATTTAAATTATATTAAATTACTTGAACTATATTATTGACTCGGGGAAGTCGGTCGCTTTGAGAATTTAGTTTAATTTAATAAAAATAATCTAATTGTTGATTGCAATTGTAGGTTTTCAGTTATGTAGGGACGGGACGGCAAAACAATTGATCGTTCCGAAATTATTACATTATTAATTATTAATATCATGTTCTTCAACTTTCACCAGATTCTAGAAACGTTTCAATAATTAAGCTGCCGATAATTATTATAGATGGATGATACTTTGTCGTTGGCTTCTTTCTTTACAATGACGAAGCCAAATTTCATGTCGTCAAAATGATATTTGAATCACAACCACTAATTTAGATTTATATCAATTACAAAAAAGGGGCAAACATTTGTGCGTGTGATGATCTTATTTAGCAAGCGAGCAAGATGATATGTGAGCAGAAGATATTTGTATTCTCACTACGATGAGTTATTCCATTTTTGTATTTGGCGTGTTTCTGGAATTAACGCAGAAAATAAGATTAAAAACAAGACGATTTGAAATTTGGCCGACACCGTTGTCAATCAGTCGTTTAAGCAGTCAAATGGGTGAAATTGCAGTGCGGGCAGACAGTCTTACCGCAGTCCGGTGGCTCGTAGCCGCTCAAACGGTGATATTGAGAGCGGTTGGCAAAAAATAGATTCATGTTGTTCTGAGGCAAGTGTGCATACTTGAAACCCCAGCCTTTGCCGATGTTGGATTTGAGATCGAGAATGTTGCGGCCTTCGTAGATCACTTCGACGGGAACATTGACATTCTCTCGCGGTATTTCAAACGGCTTCTGGAAAGTGTTACAGGATAATTAACATTTTTGTTCATTCATATCTCTAAACATTTTGACACTCTATAGACAATCTTTTAAATAGCGTTGAATTTTGCTTGGAATATTTTCCACCACGATAACTGTTATCAATGTTTGCATGCGGACACACACACATATGTATAAAGACTGGCCATGGTTGTGGCCTGTAAATTTATCAAAACATTCTTGTTTATATATTTGTGGTACACGTGACACTTAATTGTTTTCAAGAAAGACCACAGACATCTTTACATATGTATTAGTATGATGGAATCAAATAATAATCTGGTGACGACACTTGTACATGTGTGTTTAAATTATTATACAACTGTTACAACTCAAATTCAAAATATAAATAAGCGAGCTCAAACAAAAATATATTCAAATGAAATATTAAATTACCTTTTCGGTGATTTCTGGACTAGATGGCAGAGAAATGTCAGTCTCCGACTCGGATTTACGAGATCCTTCAGTGCTTATGCCGCTCGCGGACGATTCACTGGATAAAGATGGTGAAGGGCTGGATTGATTACGTCCCAGCACATCGCGGAAGGCAAAGGGTGAAAATGCCGGGAATACATCATTGTCCAGATTGGACAAGGGTAATGCAACACTCAAAGCCATTTTATCTGAAACCGGAACATCACATACAATTACAAATCACTATGAAGGAATAAGGTAAACTAAATTACCATGCATTATGGGAATATCACTGTATGGTGCTAAAATCAAGACTGAATGTGAATCAAGTTCTTTTCAGCTTTAAATACCAGGACAATAGAAAGTCAAGTAAGTGGTTTTCGAAAAAAATATGTACAAATGGGAGAAGCCAATGCATAGGATTGCATAGAAAGCTCAATTGTGTATACATTGTGGTTGCGAAATCATTTCAAAGTACAGAATGGAATTTTATATTTGCTAAGCTGACAAATTTCTAGTGTTACACTTGAAACTAGAAATGTGTTGTAATGTATTGCATATTTCGATTTTATGCAAATCATCATGAATTGAATTTTTATTTCATGAGACACATTTTTTTATTTGATTATTTAAGATTTGTATAATGCTATTTTTCAGTGTGACAATCATTTTTATCACAACGTCCTAATGTGACAATTATTATCATTGTTTTAATAGGTCATGAAAAAAATTAAGATTGGTTTAAATATTGTTTCATATATTTGCCTCAAACTATGTATGTTATTTAATTATTTTCTGTGATCACAATATTATTCATTAATCGAAATGTTTTTTTTTATGGTAGTTGATTTAACTCGTGAGGGGCGGATTCTTTAAGCAGTGAGCTACGTAACTGGAGAGTTATTGGTTCGTTTTTGTGCAATCAATTGGTAAAAATGTAGTTTTTATTGAGATTTGACTCTCGAGTTAAGTAGCTGTTTGAAGAAACCAGCCATGAGTGTAGTATTCTATGGTTTATTATCTAATGGATAATGGTGGTGATGATAATGCATATCAAGGTCCCCATATGTCAGGGGTGTCTCGATCCTTGCACGGCTGAGGGGCGTGGCTTGCTGTGTGGCCAGTCCAGGTGTACTATGGAGCACGAGGAGTGTGCAGGACACTGAGTGCAGTGACAGGAGCAGGACAGGCAGCACGACCAGGGCAATGGCCGCACAATCTCCAGCACCATCACCACTGACTGCCAGCCCCAGCCCCACTAAGCCCTGCTAAGCCCCGCCCCCTGTCACAGTGCTGATAGTGATGATGTCCCCAGTAGTGTGTAGTATATAGCAGTGATACAGGGTGTCCTTACCTCAAGTAGAGCGCGCCGATAACACCTGGTCACTGGGCACCCGCCAGACCAGCACTGCCAACTGTCACTGCTACAGCCACAGTGCTGCCAACCTGCGCAGCATCACACATGCATACATCACTATTGCGCATCACTTAAAAACCCATTCAAATCGTTCATTTTGTACTCAGCGTACTCATTTTTCACACGTTTTTCAATCAAAAAAACATTTCGTTCAAAAATCTACCAATTAATATGTTGTCTAATTTAATTTACTCCTCATTTCTTATATTTATAAAGCAAATGTTTTACTATACTCTCACGTTTGTACGTTACTCTTCATGATAATAACATAAAATGATGTGAACAATCACGATCGTTAGTAAGTTATTTTTATCTCACCTCAGAGCATAATAAATTTAATATTTGCTCTTCAAGCATATGAAACAAAGTGTAGATTATTGCTTTCAATATTGCTGCTAATCGACTCGACTATTCAGTATTAATCATAGATATAAACATTAAAATTTTTACGTGTATTGTATATTCTCTCTAAAAATTTAATTTAGCTAAATATGCACATATGTACAATATGGACAAATTCAAAGAATGCTCTTCAATACCATTCACTAGACTTCAAGTACTTGAAATTAATATTTCCTATAGATTTTCCCAGAAAAATTTTGTCTGGTTTTCAATTGCACAAAAATGTCTGATACTGAAAAATACTCAATTGCAGCCGGTACACTTATGATGTCCTCCGATTAAATAATCCGATTGGGTCATATTACAATGTACTGGCATACTGTTTGCATAACTACTGTTGTTGGGTGTATTTCTGGTAAAAAATAATATGGCCGCGTATTATAAATACACACCAAGGGCGTTTTATTAGTGACGGAGCGGAACGAAAGGTGACCTTAGCCTAGATACGAACCAGTTAGCTTAATGTAATAATATTTTCAGGATAAAAGCACAGATGGCCTTATTAATTAAATTCAGTTATCCGCCTCTCTATTATCCGGACTATTATGTAAAAATTAAAATAATATATGTGAAGTTATGGTTTAAATTAATTTAAGATTTTTTTAAAACAATATATATGTATAATAATTTCATTTTTATGTAATATGAAAGTCAATCTTTCAAAGCATGTATTATTTAATCTAGTTGAACTTTAAATACGGCATATTTCATAAAAATAGAGAAAGGCGGTGAAATAAAAACTTTTTATTTTATGTTTTCACATAGTGAAAGTTCCACTTTTTATTTATTTACTTATACACCCCGAGGGTCTTTTTGGAAGATGTTTACAAATGTCGGTATTTAGACACAACATTGTGTTAATTTATTTGCAAATTTTACTATTAAGTTACCGACAGGGCGGCTCTGCCCGACTTATTGTATCCTAATTGTTGAGTTATTGTATTGATTGTCGAGAATCTGATTTAATTTATTATAAAATTCAGTGTATATTATTAATGTATGGGTATGTAGGTTGTAAAGTGCTGCAGCGCACGCCCAGCTCTTATCGATTGAACAGGGGGGCTCCGTTGAAACAAAGTGTCCCTGGAGCGCCGCCCCCATCACCCCCGGTTGCCGCCCTTGGCCCCCAGATCCCCGCCCTTCGCCCCCTAGCGCCCCCGCCCTTTGTCTTTGGCCAAATAAAAAAGGGAGGGCTTGCTGATTGGCTACAGCAGCTCGAGGCGTGACCGACAAATGTGCGTCTTCAAGATATACCTTTCCTATATTATATACTATCAAACTATTTACTAACGGTTCAGTATTACGAAAAACATAACAATATGGAATGTTATAGATATAATTTTGACAATTTTTTTGCTGGTCTGAACGTCGCAATCGAAAACTTTTAACAATGCTCCTGCTTTCAGTATTAGTTAATGAGTTGTAAAAATAGCAGTTCAGATAAAGGGAAAATAAGAATAACAAAGCATTGATTTGTTAATAATCCAACACTCGAGAGCAAAAAAATATTTTCTTACAATAACATCTTCATAAATATGCCATATTATTTGTCGTATCCAATAAAGTAAGCAGCTTTATCATATTATGATCATAATTCATATCAATAAAATTCAAATTGTCCAAAACAAGTGTCTTAAGATGGCCTTAGATCTTGAACCTGGCACATTTCTTAAAGAAATCCACGAGGACATTAAGTTAAAAATGATTAAAGCAAATATCGCAGATTTGAGTAAAAAACATTACACTAAAATGACTAACTTCCCGACTAACCCAATCATAAGACATGTAAATAAAACCAAATATGCCTCGAGGAAACTTAAGTTCATTTTACCAATGGAATTCCAAAACTGATATTATTTTTAAAAATTAAATAAAATTTCTAATAATCTACTCAACTCAAATTTGGTTTTACCCAAACTTGCTTGTGAAGTCTGCGATAAATAAAGAACCCTGAGGTTTCACTGTATTACATAATTAAGCTTCTTATATAGATACTTGAATTGCAATTAATAGTGTTAAAGCCTTAGAATGCTGATGAAATACAATCAATCAGTTATGTTTTGGGTATATTATTATGATTGTTAGTATTCATGCATAAAAGATGTGATGTTTAGGTGGTCCTTGTGATAAGAGATCAGTAGAAGCATTGATCCATTGTGAAGTGACTATTGAAGAGCATCTCTTTTCACAAAAGAATTGCCCGCTGAGACTAAATAAGCCATACACTATGTATTTATAACATATGCTAATTGGAGACCTCCTTCCTATTACATTTACATAAATCTACCACCAACTACGACAATATTTCCCTTTATAAATCAACTAAATCAAACATTTTGACGCCATACGAAGCATCTTTTAAAATATGTCTTAGTGAGTCGTACTAAAACTGATAGATATGAATAGACTAGAGCTTGGTACATATTACTATGTAGTTGACAATTGCTCTACAAATATAATGAAAACATATCCTTACAGTATATTTTATACGAAGCACCTTCACCAAGGTTTGGTTTAGGTTGGAACATGTCACTCTTTAAAAAATATATTTATCCGTTAGAAAGTAATCATTAAATTAATTCATTTACACGAGTATTGCATAAAATTATTATAATATTACGATAAAAGGTTTGATTTAGGTAAGAATTGTGAATTTTGCTAGGTTCTTTTAGCTGCACTTGAAGGCAGACAAACCGCGTCTTATTTTATACATATAATATTCTAACGGGTGTTGCCATACGGAAAAAAATTATACATTTATATCTTAATTTTCAAAAAGATTTTGGACGTTAAATTGATTTTATAGTACATCATAAATAATAAAATAAAATTATACATGGAAATTTTCAGTTTTAAAAACCCTATTATACATATAGTGTGTTAGTGAGTCGCATGTGTATGAAGAGCTTGGTTAACGCATACGCACCGCATGCACACACTCGCATATTGAATACGGCCACATGATATATATTTTTTAATTATTTATATATACATGTTGTACATTATACAAGTCGCAGTGATGATAATGCAGCACTCGTTAGTTTTAATTTAATTTAATTAAAATAAAAAATGGGGGTATTTATTAGCATATATAATTTTTTTATTAATAAACCTTAACTTTCTTTTAAAGCATATTTTTATTTTGTGGTTCAAATATAATCAAAACTCATTGTTTTTTTTTAATAATTATGAACTGTCAATAAAAAAAAGTCTGAGTGATCTTTAAAGATCAACTGGGATATAATTTTTTAGGGTTTATATTCCGCAATAAATTTAAAATATAAGGGTTGGTCTTTGGTTTTTGGACCGTCTCTCATATTTAAAAATTGAGTCCACTATTCGGAGGATGGATAATCCTAGAGTTATCAAATATAAAATTTTAAATTATTTTTAAAAGAAAAATGAAAATATGAAGAAAAAACGGTATAAAGTGAAGATAAAAATATGTCGAAAAAATATTATAATAATTGTGTAAATATCAGAGATAAATGTACGACTAGTTAATCGAAATTGAAAACAAATATAATTTAAAAATAATGGTATTTGGCGTTGAAGTAATATATAACACTAGGGTAATTTTAATTGAAATTTTCAATTTGTTAATGTTTTTTTATCTTCTACTCGGTTTTTTAATAGGACGGTTATATATGAGTTTTGATTTCATTTTTGCTTTAAAGTTGTTTTTTTATCGATTAGAAGAAATTTAAGTAAAAAAATGCATTATAAAATTAAATACATCTAAAAATATTTTGAAATTATTTAATTATTTTTAAATGCTCTGGTTTGTTTTTAATACGAAGATAATAAGTTGTTTGTTTTTTCTAAAATAATATAATACGGTTTTCATATGATGATAACACTCATCACAATATTTAAAAAGCGAGTTTCCCCATAAATACCGTTTTTTTGAGAATTGTCATTTATTATGCATTATTAAATATCTCTAATATTAAAATAAAATAGTGATTGTTTTTTTTTGTATAGTATTTTTTATTTGTCCCGAATGAAGTTCGAAGCTCGAATGAAGAATTCGGCCACTTCATGTAGGACGATAAATTTTTTTAATGATTTATTTGGTAATATTTAGTATGTGCAGTGATTGTGTAATTTTTATATTATTTTACCCCCGGTGTTTGTAAGGGGCAATAATTAATTAGGTACAATTAAAGGATTCTACACGGCGTGGCTGTAATTTACAACCCATTGTCCTGGTTCGCATGCGCCCCTTGGGGTGTCTTGCCACCCCCAGTCTACTCTATTCGGGGTGGCAAGATACCACCCATAGTTCTGCAAAGAAATTTTTATCGATCTACCACTTCCTTCTACTATATCTAATCTTCCTTCGATCATAACCTTGCCCGTGAACTACATACAATATATTTGGTACTCGATAGTTTTTAATGTACCTAACTTCATTTTATTATTAATTATTGATATGTTAGTGGACACTTGTTGTATGTCCATAAATGACAGTTTAGAGATAACAAAACTCCACCAACCCATCGATTTATATTAAATTAAAATGATTTTGCTTGAATCTTTAATTAACAAAGTCATATATGACAATTGAAAGTAAACATACCTACTTATAATCGAGTGTAATTATATTATTTTCTGAATAGCTACTATCATTATCATCAGCATGTATAGTGTACATATTTTGTATCGTATTTGTTATCTAAAATTAATATCGAATGTTAATTTTTTTAATGAAATTTATTTAAAAATAAACTACATAATAGATGCTTGATTTTTATTTATTATGATTATTTAATGGGTTAGATTTTTATCCTATTGAAAGTTACGGATATTGACAGAACAATCTAATAATATAATTAATTTGTGGACTTCTTTTATGATACAATTTTCTTATCTATTAATAAGAAAATTGTATCATAAAAGAAGTCCTCAGGTTTTGATACAATATTAAGTTTAAAGACTAGTGTTAATTATTTTAATACGGAGTACAATCAATTGGTAATTAAAATAATTAATATATCATCACATAATTTATGGAAAGATATACAAAAAACCCGCTTGTATAACTACTAAAATATATATAATACATAATAAATTAAAAAGTAAAATTTGATACTATATGAATAAAACAAAAATATTGTGAAACACAAATAAAGTAAAATCAATTTTTGGACTAGTGAAAGCTTTATTGTATTATTTCATTTACACAATAATTATCATACAAAAAAAAATTAATTATCTTTACGCCTTTTATGGCATTAACTTAAATAAAAAAGCAATATAATAATGAAAACAAATGAATAACAAGAAGGATAATGATAAATGACATCGAATTATATTGAAAAAAAAAACAAAAAGTAGTAAAATAGTGACCGATTCGATATAAATAATAAAATAAATAATTAATATTTTAATAAAAAAAGCATCGTAAAAGAGCGAAGAATGTTGAATGTGACCGAATACCAATTTTACAAATTTTCCAATTTAATAAAAATGTAGCCCGCACAGTGATCAGTGCTACTTCACTGCACCCACTTAAACTAGTCCTTTTGATAAGACTTTTAGTTGAACATTTTATTACATTAATATAATGGATTCCTCCCCTTTTGTGTATACATATTGACTGATTCATATATTAACACTTATTAATCAAGTGGGGTGAGAGTATGAAAAAGTCCATCAATATCAAATCGTTCAAAATCGCGTGCAATCTGTATTCGTATAAAATATTATTATGGGTTATTTCGTGCGTGTTGCTCGTTATGTCCATCATTACACCCTTCGTAAATCTGTCCTTAAGGAGCGAAGGGATGTCCTTTGAAATAATACCATATAAAGGTTGGAATCAAATTCATAATGAAAATACTCTTCGAGCGATGCCCACTTTTTAGACGCTCTCAACTCGGATTTAGTAATATTTTTTCATCTTAATTAAACACCATTAGTAACACTTATTTAATATAGAATAATATTTATGATATTAATATATTGTGTTGCGTGTTGAAGACTTATAATCTGTCCACAAACACGCGCCTACTTCATCATCCGTCCGTTTAATTTCGAGTTATTCCCATTCTCCCTTTATTCACATATATATTTTCACCCACTCACCATAATTTGTCCTTATCACGATTCTCTCATGAAAAAAATATTTATGAAATTAAAAATAAATTATATATATATATATATATATAACTATATATATATATATATATATATATATATATATATATATATATATTCTCATGCACACATACATATATTGTACAACTATTTAGATCAAAATAAATTGTTTACGTAAAATCCAACATACCTACTCGTTATTTCCGAGATATTAATATATATATATATATATATATATATATATATATATATAACATATATATATATATATATATATATATATATATATATATATATATAATAACTCTATATATATATTGCATTATTGCATTATTGCATTATTGCTAATAGTACAGGTGTTTTATACTCTTAAAATATAATTATTACTAGTGAGTTTTCTTGTTTTTTATTCTTGTCAACCACAGTTCTAGATTATTTATTCAACCCTTTGTTTGTAGAGCAAATGGTTGTTTTTTTATATCGTAATATTATATGTATTATCATTAAGTTTGTCAGTCTACAAATATAAGAAACATATCATAACAGTGTTTTTTATACATATAATAGTCTAACGTGTGTGTAATAATGACGGGTGTTGCCACACGGAAAAATTCAATTGATTTTAGAGATATTTATTAGTAAATAATAAATAAACAATAAAATTGGAAAATTTCAGCTTAAAAATCCTATTATACATATAAGGCCATCATATTCAACATAATAGTGTGTTAGTGAGTCATGTGTGTACGAAGAGACTAGATATTGTTAGTGTTAGTGAACACGCATACTTACCGCACGCACACACTCTCATTACGCTATTATATACGGCACTATACGTATAATAGGGTTTTCGAACTGAAAATGTCCATTTTTAATGTACGGGTCTAAAAATTTAAATTGGATATTTAAATGATATTAATTATTAACAAATTAGGGTTTCGCCTCGGAATTTTAGACTAGAATCTGTAGTTTTTTCATACATCTTTTCAGTGAAGTTTTCTGAAAAATCGAATAAAATCAGGTGTCGGGCTTGGAAATTATTCGAGGTCAAAGTCACAATATTCAGTTTTTTAAGATTATCTCGTTATCTATGGCTCCAATGATATTGACATCCAAATAAACATTTTAGACCATAAAATTTGTTACAGATTTTATTTGAAAACATTTTTGATAAACCCCATCGTTTTCGAGTTAGAGAGGCCGCGCTGTATAATAAAAAAATGTTAAATGCTGTCACAAATTTATTGTTCTACAATTTTTATAAAATGTGTAATTATCATTGGAGCTATAGAGACAATCGTGAAAAACTGATTATTGTGACTTTGACCTCGAATAACTTTTTTGTTTTATAACACTAAAATAAGGGTGTGTGCAAATTACAGATTCTAGTCTCAAATTCCGGGGTTTGGCCCTTTTGTTTGACTGGGCTTGATTGTACATAATATGCAATTCGTGCTTTATTATATGATTCGATTAAATTTTCAGCAGTTTCTTCAACAATACATTATTAGTATAATGGGGGATGTTTTTGCAATGTTCTCAAAGTGTTATAATATTAAATAAATATATAATAATAGTGTCAGGTGATGATGCACGTGTATTTTTTACGAAACGTCACTTGTGTGATTGATAGTTCAGCGATTCGATTCGCTCCATAGTAATAGTCACGATCGTAGTCATAGTCATCTACTAATAATACAATACAACCCCCGTCCTGTCCGACACCCTTCTCATATCGCTAAAATTATTAATTATTTCAGTGGAATGTCTAATTACACGACAGTCCCTCATTTCAGCGACAGTTTTTCACACACATTTGGATACATATTTGGGTCAAGTGAGCCTCATAGGAATATCGAGTATGACGGTGCTCGATGAAAGGATATAATTGATTAAGGAAGGTAAGGGGCTGGAAACAAATTACAATGGCGGTTATGAATGTAGTAGATTGCTCCTTTTGTTTGATACGGTCGGAAGTGGATTCGATGAACATTAATATAAATTGCATCGATTCATTAATAAAGTAGCGCAGCTGATGTATTACAAAATGTCAATTAAAATATCGCGTTGATGTAATCTGAAAATTATATTTTTTATTATTTTAAATGTGGCCCAGTGGTTAGTGTAACGGATTCGTGAGTGAAGAGTCCCGGGTTCGATTCACGGCACCGGAGTCACTTGGTAGATCTAGCTTAGCAAACCAGATCTTAAGTACTCATTGCTGTGTGGTGGCCTGGGAAACCATCTCTACTATATTCTCCCGTAAAGGCCAAGGTGGCCTGGCCAACCCCTTATAAAGGGACTCCCGTCAATAGGGAAGGCGTCACGGTATTTTTTTTTAAATGTTCCAAAGGTGGTCAAATATGTATCATAATTATAGCAAAGTAACTCTACTATCGTATTTACGGTGACGTATGCCTGGGAATCCATTACTGAAGCCAGTATTTCAGTTAGGTACAGTTAAACCGAATGAAGTTAACCGTTAGTTAATGCTTCTTCGGGCGAGACACTAATTAACAAAAAACCGATCAAAAGTACAGCAAAGCAACTTTATTGCCGTCTTTACGGTGTACGTTTAGGAATCCCAAGCTTTACTATTTCCATTCTTCCTTCCTATCAGAGGAAATGGAAACAACTCATTATACAGTAGTTTATTTCATTTCTAAAAGAAGATAGATATACTCAATTTTCAGTAAGTAATGGCTTCCTAAGTGTACGTCACCGTTAACGAACACCGTAACGATGGCAATAGCTGTACTTTTGATTGGTTTTTTGATAATTTGTGCCTCGCCCGAGGCTCACACGAGGCATTGACTAACAAAAAACTGATCAAAAGTGTAGCTAAGTAACCCTACTATCGTATTTACGGTGACGTATGCATGGGAATTCATTACTTTATGTGGCTCAGTATTCAGAATTATGTATATGTATAGTGTCAGCCTCGGGCGAGGCATTAACGAAATAAAAATCAACATTATATATTACAATTTCTTTATTATGCATAAGTTTTACATTCATTGATAGAACAATACATCTTTGGAAATAGACTTAGGTGTACAGAGTGTTTACATCTTTTTACCTATAACTAACATGAGAATGTTTAATTAAATTTGACATGAGTAATAGTATTTAATCATAGAAAGAATGGGAAAAAAATAAAAACCCACTTACAAATTTGAAGAATGATAAATAATAACAACGGTAAAAGCAATATTAACAAAACAGTTGCAAAATAAAACTAAATAACAATTTGTTTGGGTAAAACCAAATTTGAGTTGAGTGGATTATTAGAAGTTTAATTTAATTTTTAAAAATAATATCAGTCTTGGGAGTCCATTGGTAAAATAAACTTAAGTTTCCTAAAGGCATATTTGGTTTTATTTACATGTCTTATGATTGGGTTAGTCGGGAAGTTAGTCATTTTAGTGTAATGTTTTTTACTCAAATCTGCGATATTTGCTTTGATAATTTTTAACTTAATGTCCTCGTAGACTTCTTTAAGAAATGTGGCAGGTTTAAGATCTAAAGCCATCTTAAGACACTTGTTTTGAACAATATGAATTTGTACCACAGTAGACCAAGCTGGGCATCCATACAAGAGAATCGGTCTGATAATCGATTTATAAAGAAGTAGCTTATTCTACGTCTGTTAATAAGTGAATCAACAGTATAGCAACACAACTTTACTACCGTATTCTCTTCGGAAGCTCAGTTCCATAAAGACTTAAGAGCACACATAATTTTTTGCACTTACGATATGTGGTAATATAAAAGAATGCAGATGAAGGTGCGTCCCTGTGTAGTTCACTTATTTGGTAATGAATATAATAGAAATAATAATGTGTAAGTGTGAAAGGAGTGTCATCGTTATAATAATGTGGATGGAGTGTTTGATTAACGAGCAGGGAGCAGGGCAAGGGCAGGAATAGGTCGCAAATTGGCTGAAAAGCGTCGCGACGCACACATAATATGATTGTTGTTGTTGAATTGTGTGGTTGGTGGAAAGTCGGTAAATGGGCTAAATCATTTACATTTGAAAACCACCAACGAACACCACCAGACCTTCTTCTTTGCCCACTCCATACAAGTGCGTCTGCCACCCACAAATAAATACTAATGGACACTTGTACACTTACCCACTATTAATATTTATTAGGTGGTAATAATTTAATTTCTATATAAAGTTGGACTAAATTTGGCTCAATAATTTTGGTAATACATTAATTTATATTTTTTCGATAGTCTTCTTAGAAAATTGTAGTTAAACTACAAAGCGTACGATTTTTTTTTGGATTAACTTTGTTACAAATAACCACCTGTGGATTCAGAGATTTAGATGTGTTTGATTGGTTTCGCGTTTTTTAACTACCACAAATCGATTTATGTCAGGTGACTAAAATCATCATAAACTGGTAAAATAAGAAATAAATTATCTTATGAAAGGCTCATTGAGAATTGCAATTTAATTGATTAATGACTTTTTTAGCTGTAAATTAAATTGTTATCTTCAAAATTGATTTAATTTACAAATAACCATGTCTGTGAGATGTGTACGAGGAGACAGGGTGGTATTGTGAGGGTAGTTTGGTGAGGGTGAGTCAAGCAAAAGTGAAAGCGTTATCCATCTATACTTTATTCCCTTCAAAGTTTCTTAACACCACCACAGAGTCCGCCACTTTGCTACAACTTTCAACCATTTAAACAATATATCGTTTCATTGATAAAAATAATGACACAATTGTGTATCTATATGTGCTTTGTGTCGTTCTGATATTCTATACCAAAGTTAGATAAAAAGTGTCGTTGTCTGAATTGTGGCGTTACTACAAATTCCATTAATTGCATTGTTAATATGTATTTTATATCATATTCTGTATTCTGGTTATTTTGGCCACTGTTTGGGTTGTTTATTTATTATTTAATTCAGTGTTTATATGATACGTTGTTGTAGAATTGATTAATGTGAATGCGTGTGCGTGGTGAGTTGAATTGAGACTGCGCATGCCCGAGACTTATTTTGCGCATGCGTCACGTTCATATATTAAAATATTATCATACTAACGCCCCCGCCCAAACAATACATTGTAATTTTAAAAAGAATTAAACAACAGTTTAGGCACAAAAGATAAAAGTTGAACACCTTGGTGGATAAATAGCAGATGTCCAAAAATTGCAATATCGTTAATAAAAATATTTGAAAAAAAACACACTTGTCATGTAAAACAGCCTATGAAATTATATTTAGTTCTTCTTGAAAAATAATTAGATTATTGTGAAAACTGCTGTTTTTCCGCCAAGGTCTTGAAATAATGTTCTATTCTATAAACAATAAATATTATTGATTTTTTTACCCAGTTGATGACATAATTGTATTCTAAAGTTAAAAGTTTTCAATTTGTATCTATTCTTTCAATGAATAGTAAACTTCAATCTTTAGACATGTTCAGAGGGAAGTTGTCAACCAACAGACGAGATTGGTCATATATATATATAACTGGGAATGCGACTTGGGATCTCCCGTAATGCTCTAATTGTACTGCAGTATGATATAATAATAAAATATTTATTTATAAATGAAATAAAATTACGTTATCACCAATCAGTGAATTAGTTAGCTCTAAAAATGTATGTATAAGAGATATTTGCGAAATGATATATAATTAAAAAATGAAACTATTTGTGAAAAATTGAACTCTTACTAAGAAACTTACTCAAGTAAGAATACAATTTCCCATTTTCTTTGTCAATGAGGGGATGAAATATTTATTATATTTTTAATGTAACTATCAATTGTCAATGATAATTCCCAACCAGGGAATGTTAATACATCAAAGGAAAATATTATACAAAAATAATATATTAATAATGTAGCCGTATAGTTTTCTATCCTAGAGTCAATTTATTTCAATCATTGATTTCTTCAATGATTACTATATTTTTTTTGTTACTGTAGGATTAAATTTAATTTGACGAAGAAGGCGACGGGTGGCCTAGTATTATAGTATAGGGGGTGGGAAAGATGGTAGGATCGAGGCCCGCTGGAGGGTTGAAAAAAATATTGCATGATGGATTTGTGTAGTCTAGAAGGCTTTTTCTATTGTTTGGGAAATCATATACTCATATTTACTACTCGCACTTTGTTATATTTTCTCAAATAAATACTAAAATGCCTAATTTTCAAAGTATACATATTAGATAAAAAATAATATTGAAATCAATATTGTATTGCATGGGAGGAGACATTTGCGCAGTCATTGTACCGCAATAAATACCCAAATAAAGCTCAAATCGCTCATCAGTATTATAGCTTCCTGCATTTCAGGGGGATTAAAGTACTTATAATACAACCAACCTTAAGAACACTATTCTATTACAATATTTATAATTTTGTAATTAAAAATGATTGATTTTATACCTATGTCTCAAATTTTGTTAAGTGCCATCTGTGTAAGGAATTTCAAAGTTATTCAGGTGGCATAAAAATTTCAAATGTCAACAATGCTTATAAATTGCAAACTATTATATACAAACTACTCTTTTTAACATATATATCGATAAATCTCATTAACAACATACATTATTGGGGGGGAAGATATTTGATATCGAAATAAAATAAAATGACATCGCATAACTTCGAAATTCCAATCACAGATGCCACACGCATTATTATTATTTTTTTATTTAAAAGGAATCAATTATTATTTGTGGATATTTGGTCGTTGTAAATAACTTCCCCCATTCGTGATTCTGGTAGGCCAATGGGATTTATTTACGCAACTGGAATAAGAAACGGTCAGGGAGGGTCTTTGTTTCAGGTAGTTGGAGGGGATGAAACAGGATGTATCCTGAAACTGTTTTCAGGATGCCGTACACGAATCTCTTACCATTCCACCCTCATATATGAGTTCTTGTTTCATACGTGTCTTGAAACTTATACGACTCACTTCTCACTATTATGGCCCTGAAAACTCTCTCTCTCTATGTAGGACTCCGGAAAAGTTATATTTTCCAGTTGAAGTGTCTAAATAAATTTATTTTTGCATGGATTAATGTAAATAGGCATAATTTTAATGAAAAATAATTAATTTGTGGGAAAACGACACAATAAAAGAAACTTGTTGATTTTGATAATTGAAATGAGAATAATGACACAAATAAAATAATTTAAAAAATCTATAATATCACATTTCAGATCTACGCTATATAAAATAAACTGCCATAAATAAGACATACCTTCGATGGTTCTGATTGGTCACACCCAAATATACACATATACAAATAACCATAATAATAAGGGTGTATACTGAAATTTTTGGTATGGAGTAAAACATGATATTTTTAATATGATGAAACAAACATTGCCCATCAATTATCTAAAAAAGTGTCATGCGTATTGTTTTCATACATTGGATCATGACCAACACACAACATGCGCATATTATACATATGCACATACTGTTGTAATCAATCCCTAAAATCCGACAATCAAGAGCAATATGTTTTTTTACAAAAAACATCAATAATATCATGTTAGTTTACATAATGACATTTGAATAAATCAAGCAATTTTTAATGACGCATATTAAGAGAATGACGGTGTAATGTTAAAAGAAAGATCGACAAGGGACAGATAAATAGTACGAGCGGTAAAAGCAGCGCCCCAAGCGGCTGTCATACGAATCTTTTGGTAACAAATTCATCTTTGTCTTCATGGTCATTAAGTCTTTTCAAGTATTATTGATAATATGTTTAATATCCAAATGTACTTTATACAATGAACTTTTATCTATAGAATTGCCATGCAATATTACGTCATACATTCGAATGTGCCCGGTCACTAATACATGCACATAATCTAAGCCCTATACATACACACTCACACATACTAAGGCTGCGGCCACATGAAAAATATAGTCTCAAAAATCCGACATGTTCGATCATCCGACAATCGAGAGTAACAAGATTTTTCTTATAAAAATATTTGTAATAATCAAGTAAATTGTTTATATAGTGAAATCTGAATAAATCAAGCAATCTTTAATGACACACTTTACCATATTAAGTAAAAGACGGTGTAATAAACAAGAAAATGCAAGTGACAGATAAACAGTAAGAGCGGTAAAAGCAACGCCCCAAGCGGCTGTTATACGAAACTTGACGTCCTTTTACGTATTATTGATAATAATGAGTCTTTTACATAGATCGATAGAGAATTTAGAGTAATTTTTATGGAAAAAGGCGTATGCGTATCCTTCCTCACTGAAAGTGTCAAGACTGCTTCAAAGAGTGTATCCTTGTTTACGAAGATCGTGTTTTGAATGTATTACATATTTGTGTGGGGTTTTATTCAATTAGCTGAATATCGTGTAAGGATATGGAGACACGTCCATTTTTCAGAGTTGGCCTTTATAGGACTGGATCCTGGTGAAAAGATTGCCCTTCAGTGCCTTTTCCAAATTTCTACACAAAGGGACCATTTCCCAGAGAAGAGAAACTTGCGGGGCGTAGCCTGTCACTCAGGTGCTCCTTGGACCGAGACACGGGGGCTCCTCAAGGGACTGGGCCTTTACATGGCCCTCACAAAGGCCTTTACTCACACACCACTACTAAACCTGTGTTTTAAAACTGGATAAATATCAACACCACACAAACAATCATAATTATTAAAGCTGCATACGACTTCGAAGTTTATAATATAAATAATTGTCTAAGTGTGTGTATGTTAGATGTATGTATTTCCTAAGGCATATAACCATACATATATAAACAAATTCAAAATTCTTTCGAATGAACAAACAAACTTATTATCTCGTATTAAAAGCAAAGCAGAGTAAAAACAATATCGACTGAAAATATTAAATAAATAAAAAATATTTTTAGATGTATTTAATTTCCTAATGCATATAATGGTATATTGGTGATGCGATGATCTTATCTTTAAACGATTATATATATATATATATATATATATATATATATATATATATATATATATATATATATATATATATATATATATATATATATATATATATATATATATATATATATATATATATATTTGTCATACATTATATATATATTTGTCATACATTTATATTATTTGTTAATAACAGCAAAAATGGACTAATAAACCATTCCTTTATATAAATTCAAATCTTTCCTTGATGATAATTTTATTGAAAATTTTTATTTTATATACTTTTAATACTCTGTCAAACTCATCTGCTTGGTCTGCCATCTTGATATTTACCATCCACCTTTCTGACCTTGCAACGGTGATGTCGATTATACTCATTATGAGAGGTTCTACTGTACTTTTATATTTTTTAATATGTTAATATTCGAAATAACGGAGTAGTTATGTTGGATTTTACGTAAACAATTTATTTTTTTCAGAATAAATTGAATTTTTTGGTTAATCTTTAAGTCACTTAAAATTCTTGAATCTTGCATTATATTCTAATTTACTCACAAGCACACAAGTATAGCTCATTAATTTCATTGTTTGAGTATTACAGTACTCAATATAACTTTCTAAAGCAACATGTCAGTCTCAAGTTATATTGAATGTAGTAAAAGCGATGAATTTTTTACACGGTGTATAAAGGCAGAAAGAATCGCATCCGATTTGAACTGCTTTTCGATAGTTGTTATGTTGGATTGTGGAGATTGACTGTGCCAATATTGCGAGCTTATTTTATACCAACTACACACTGAGAACAACCAATAAATTATAATAAAATATTCATAAAGGTTATCATTTGATTTTAAGGTGAATACTGATGTAATTATTGAACAGCAGAAATTTTTTAGCGTAGCTATAATAAGTTATATAATATATTTGACATAAATTTGTCCAAAAAATATATAATAAATGGCTCCATACACCCCCATTAGGGAAATTACTGAAATCGTTTTTTCGTCTTCTTCTACAGTTAATATAATAAAATCATAAATATTGTGGAATTTAGATTTCGAATAATATGCGGTAAAAGCAGAAAAAATCGTATATTTGGAATCATCATTTTACAACATCCAATTAAATTAATTTACGATACTTTTATAATCAAATATTATAACTTTATAAAAGGTTTAAAATAATGCGATATAACAATATTTAAAAGAACAATTAAAACTAGGAGCTTTTCGTTCAAAACAATTTTCATAGTCTATAAAACTTAACAAGTTTTCTCGTATAAGGAGTAGAGGAAGCTAGTTATCCTGAATGCCGCAATGGACTGGGACAACCTAAATGAGGCGTAATGCGTTATAGCATTACTATTATTTTATAAATACTTGGATGTGGGTTGAGATATTTATTTACAAAATTACACAGAAAATATAATAAATAATGCGTATTTGCACAATAGATAACATTTCTTGTATATTTTTCATGAAGCTCTTCTTTAGATTACATTGATTGCACGGGTTAATATTGCTCTATTTTTTTTTCACATGTCTATTAAGTCATCATAAAGACCTTTTATATAATTCCAGTACTAAAATACAGTTGTTCTTTCAGTGAAAATGCTATAAAGTGTGCATCAGAAAGGAAGAAGTGAAGTGATAGGCAATATGCCTGACGTAGAATGCGTTAAGCGGTTCATATGCATTTCAATATTATTTAAAATATATTACCTAGAAAACAATAAAAAAATAATAAGCTATTTATTGATTGATATATATATATTTTTTTTAATTTTCAGGTATGTGAAGAATATTACTACCCATTCCTGATTAGTAACAATTTGAGGTAAATTTATCACACTAATGATTAAATCGTATAACTTTTTATATGGTTGATAACTTCTTTTTACTGCCAGCCTAATGTATGTAATTGTAAAAAAGAAAGATATATATAAAGAAAAATAAAATATACAGATAATCTTGGATCAATAGTATTATAAATTCTAGAAAATAAAACTCTTCCTCCTCATTGAAAACTAGCTTAAAATATTTTATTTAATCGGCCATGAGTGTTTTCATAATTCCTTTCAGTATTATTCAATTTCATTCATATTTCAAAAAACACAGCTTTTTATATCGAATGAAAAAACATTAATTACTATCGTGTAGAATTAAATCTATGTGTATGTTAATTATTAGATTGGTTGGATTTAATCCCGGTTATTGCTCATCTATCTACTTTATTGTACGTAATTATTATGCAATGATTTAATAACAAAATATCTATATTATTTTTTATTTATTTAGTTCCCGAGGAGCTTTTTTAGACACAATGACGTCTTAATTGTCTGTCGGTGATCTTAACTATTACTAGTTACACAGGTCACCGATTTAATAATCAGTGTTTACCTTACAGTCCAGGGAATTAGAGTAAACCTGAATCAAGACGATTGATCGGGATTTTATTAATATTATTCCCGATCTCCCAGTCGTGATAACCGATTAAATCAATTAAAAAAACTTACTTCTTCAGCGGGATTTGAACCCATGATAACAGTATACACGCTGGTATATTATATCTATAATTAATTTAAAATTGTCTCCATCTAACATATGAAAAAATGTCCAAAAATATTCTTTGTTATTAATTAATATGAATAGTAAAACATTTGAAAAAACGAAAAAGCACAAGACAATCAGTGAAAATACATATATAAAATTTTACATACTTAAACATTATATCAAAATGTATTAGAGTGAAAAAAATCACTAATCATCTCAGGCAGGACGTATTTTTATATCAAGATAGTCTCACCTGAAAAAATTCTTCTTTTCTTCTTCTTACGACATCTGCTGTTTTTCCTCGAAGGTCTTCGATTAATTTGTATTATTACTTTATACATAGTTAATTATGTGCATAGTAAAATCAAATTCGAAATATAATTGGAATGGAATAGCATTAGTAGATTGCAAAGCAGGCGAGCGGGCGCGGTGTTGAATATTGTCAATTATTTCCAGTGGCCGGTCATAGAGCCCTTATTTAAGGGTGTATAATAGTGGTAGGTAATATGTGTGATATAAATCATAAGTTGTCGCATAGGAATGTAGGATGTGGGGGTATATTTGAAGCTGTAAAATGCCGCAATAGGGATTTTTCCGCTGTGAAAACGCATTGTACACCTTTATTCACCGTCAAGAGCTCGTCACCACTAAACGTGACATACACACACTCTCATTCAATACCGTTTCATATAAAAAGAAATATTATATATTGCATGCATATATATATCATATAATATAAGTGGCCAGCTTGGTCTACTGTGGCATAAATTCATATCAATAAAATTCAAATTGTCCAAAACAAGTGTCTTATGATGGCCTTAGATCTTGAACCTGGCACATTTCTTAAATAAGTCCACGAGGACATTAAGTTAAAAATGATCAAAGCAAATATCGCAGATTTGAGTACAAACCATTACACTAAAATGACTAACTTCCCGACTAACCCAATCATAAGACATGTAAATAAAACCAAATATGCCTCGAGGAAACGTAAGTTCATTTTACCAATGGACAAACAAAACTGATATTATTTTTAAAAATAAAATAAAATTTCTAATAATTATGTAAATTGTTATTTAGTTTTTAAGAATTATATTTGGTTTTGTTAATATTGCTTTTATTGTTGTTATTATTTATTAATCTTCAAATTTGTAAATTTTTTTCCCATTCTTTCTATAATTTAATACTATTATTCATGTCAAACTTAGATAAAACATTCTCATGTTAGTTATAGGTAAAAAGATTTATACACTCTATACTCTGTAAGTCTATTTCCAAAGATATATTGTTCTATCAATCATTGTAAAAACTTATGCATAGTAAAGAAATTGTAATATATATATATGATATAAGTCTTTGGTTGTGTCTATTTGTTTAAACTGATCTTTTGAACCATAGATACATTTAATATATTATTACTCTAATACTTGAACTGATAGTTTAACGGAAAGTGTGTGGCGGGTTAGTTTAACTACATATCAGTTTGAACTGATCAGTCGAGTTGACTTGACCTAATACCGCCGATATATTAACAGGCCATACAACTGTATGTATAAATATCAAGATGGTGGACCAAATAGACGAGTCTGAGAGAGCACAACACTAATTGTTTCAGCGCACTAAATGCGAATTCTCCATAGAAGTGTACATCGTTCTTCATTACTGTTGTTGAAAACACTGTAAATCACCTTCGTTACAGTGTTGCTTCAGTCAAACTCATCTGTTTGGTCCGCCATCTTGATATTTATACAGACAGGTGTATGCCCTGCTAATATATCGGTATTTATTTCACAATACACGCAAAAAAGTACAGGCCGAAGTAAATTAATTTAATATATCTTTAAGTATTGCTGATGATGATTTGATTTGAAAATAACAATATATTCTGCTTTAATATCATTTTTAATCAATTATCTGAAATTCATAAAGGTATGGTTGTCATAATAAAGATAGGTAAATTATAATGTCAAATCCGGGATAGATAATTATTTTATTTAATTGATTTTTTATATATATAATTTTCCTTTACCATGGAGTGCTCTAGAATTTTAAGCAGTTGAAAGTTCGAGGAGTAAATTTAGTTTATAATTTACATTTGATTTATGATTAGTATATTAAGTATATGATGTTGTTTTGCCCTAATCATCGCCTATTTCAATATTTTCCATGCAATAAAGGGAATCAAAGTAAAGCTGTTTCTAGAGAATTGACCGGAATATTATCAATATTATATGAATCATAAAACTGAGAGAAGCGTCAAATATTTCCGAATTCAGCCCTTCAAAGTTTATTTTTAATCATTTATGATGAAATTTTACATATTCCAGATAATGTATAATTAGAAGAGGGTATCTTTTCGAATATTGACGGTATTTATTATATTATTTATGTGTGAACTTCAATGTGTCTATAGATAGAAACAATTAAATGTGTTATTGTATTTATATTCTGAATATAATACGGTATGAAATCCCCTGTGGAATGTAATAAATAATCTATTACAGGATGGAGCATCCTGCATTGGATTCCGGGCATTCCCATCGCGGTCTACAAGTATTCCCGGTGGCTGACTTGACTGATTCCCTGTTCCACACCCTCACCCTCTTCACACATTTTCCACACCCCATCAAATAATATCTTAAATAAGCGCCTGTGTATGTATATGTGCGGCAACTTTGTTTCAGCATCGGCATTGTTGAAAGCGATCGAAGTGTCCATGATGTATTTTGACAGAGTCCCGGTGCAATATTTCGCAATGTCTGGACCTTCATCAAGATCCAGGTTATAGGCAGGTGTCCCAGGTTGTCATCGCGGTATAATAGTAGCAGTTCTGCAGCTGTCTCCTCATCTCGCCGAGATATTAATCGGCTCCTTTGGGATCCGCATAACACATAAACAACCCGACCATATTATGTAACTCGCCATCCCAAAAATCACTGCAACTTGAAGAGACGCTCATAAAAATTTCCCGGATAAATCATTTTAGTTTATATTTGTTTACAGATTTTTTAAAAATAATTAGGTTACTGATGTTGCCAAATGGAACCTGAAATCCGTTCGCGGCGAACTGTCAACGGGTGGAAATATATGAAACTTGTGCGCGCGCAATTTAACAGTGAAGGTATTTCAGGTTCTGTTTGTGGCAGAAATTTATTGTGTTTAATTTTTGATAATTGCGTTTGTATTTTTATGTATATAACTATACAGTGGCTGCTTTTTTTCTAATTAGAGCATTGCACGGATTAAATTTTTATTAAACATATTGCATTATTATGTGTTTAAATGTATAATTCAATTTTAAGTTTCAGATATTAACAGAACAATCATAGTATTTGAGCCGTTTTGGGCATCCACTTAGCCTAGTCTAGTTCTATCAGCATTTATGATATCGTAAGAGAATATGTGACCAATCATGGTCTCTCGTATTTTGGGACCCAAAGAGCTTTTTTGAGAATGTTTTTTTAAGAACGTGTTAATTAATTGGTTGTCGGTGATCTTAACTATTACTAGTTACACAGGTCACCGACTTAATAATCAGTATTTACCTTACAATACACGAAATCAGAGTAAACGTGGATCAATCGGGATTTTATTAATATTATTCCGGATCTCTCAGTCGTAATAACCGATTAAATCAATTTAAAAAAATTGACTTGAATGAAATTGGAACCCATGATCATAGGATTATTTTAATGAACCATTTGAAATAGAAATAAAACTAGATTTTGGGAGCTTTATATACTCAACGCCTCTCATATTCTAGATTATTTAATTCAAAAATTTTAGTACCATTCCGAGAATAATTTCGGTTTGAAATGTGATCTATTTTAGAGGATAAACATTTTGAAATAAGACATACCTTGCAATATAGGAAATCAGTGTAAACCTGGATTGAGACGGTCAATCGGGATTTTATTAATATTATTCCCGATCTTCCAGTTGTAAAAACCGATCAAATTAATTAATTTTTTTTTTACTTGAGCGGGATTTGAACCCATGACCACAGTATTTGTAGCCACGCGTCTTATCTCCTGAGCTATTACACTGGTTTTGGGCATCCACTTAGCCTAGTCTAGTGCTATCAGCACTGGTAATATCGTAAGAGAATATATGACCAATCATGGCTTCTCACCAAATATGCTGCAAGTAAATTTCTCCAATTATGAATGTCATCGAGTACGTGGTTTTAATGAGTGATGATTTGAAATATTTGATCCGGGAATGTCTCACTTATGATTGAGTGGCATATAAATGGCAGGTGGGCTAGTATTACGGATGGTCGTAGTCCAGGTGTGGATTTGTTATAGCGCGTGTCTAGTGTGAAGATGTTTGTCTTTGGTATTGAAGATTATTGCCAACAATGCCATCATCCTTATCATTTTTATTATGATACATTACCTGTGCTCCCTTTGTGCTTTTTCACACTATGCTCGCAGGAATTTATATCCCCTTTTTTATACGCAGTCATCCTGTCTGTCCTGTGCGTAACAATTTTGCAGTTAAAATGTCTTTCGAGGGCCTTCACGAATAAACCACTTTAACTGAGAATAAATAAAGTTTGTATTGAAGTCCATTGAAATATAATGTTTATGTTAGATGATCTGAACTTAAAAATATACATTTTTTATTTGTGGAAGTGCAATAACCTATTTTTAACTGATTTTATCCCGGTTGTACACGTATGACCAAATTAATTAATTTAATATATTTACCACTTTTTAAGACAACAAGCCTTATTTACATTTTTTATGTTTAACCGGTTATTGCACTTTTGCCCCATAGCTATCTTACTTTTGTTGAATGAGAGAATCATTCATCCCCAATAAATCATTGTTATTAAAATAGGGTAATTTTAATTGCAATTTTCAATTTGTTAATGTTTTTCGATATTCTGCTTGGTTTTTTAATAGGACAGTAATAAGATGTTTATATTTTCATTCAGAACATGTTTGAATTTTCAAAGTAAATTATAAATAAAATAATTCAATACGGTTTTCATATGATGACAACACTCATCACAATATTTAAAAAGCGAGTTTCCCGATAAATACTGTTTTTTTGAGAATTGTCATTTATTATTAAATATCTCTTATATTATTTTGAAATAAATTAAATATTTTTATCATTAAAATACCCGTTTCGAGATTTTTAGATACGTATTAATTGTAAAAAAAATATAATTCTTCCATCTGGTAACACTGATGGTTGATTGATGGATCCGTACATATAACATACACACACGTTCAACAATTGTACCTATAACGTTATTAATTGAAACTGCTGTATTGAAAAAAAAATCAACCAAAAAATCACAGTAAAATTTTGAGTTGTGACAGTTAATATTTTAAAAATATCTTGTTTTTAAACGTTAATTTTTCTACAATATACATTATCTATTAATTATTTTAAAAAAAAACAGAAAACTCCCATCTTTACGTAGAAATGAGAAAAAAATTCTTCGTCATTTTTCTACTTTGAAGTGTATTTTTTTAGATATGGGATATGTATTTCCAGTGAAAATAAAAAAGTCGTTGTTAATACAAATTCATTGTAATATACGCATAACTTATCCCTAGATATAAGATTCCTTATATTACATTCATTGAAAATATTAATATCCGGTAAAAGGCCTCTCGGGAATATTAAAATATGTGTTTTATTACTTTTTCATCGCATAAAGCTTGTTGTAGTACACAAGTAATTAAAATAAAACTTTCATCCCTTGGTTATTCACCTTCAGGTACGTAGTTTCACTGGAGGGTTGAAACTGGACAAAAGGGTTGACAGATCACCTTGTTATTCGTATTCCAGCGAGGCTATTTATTTGTCCTGTTTTTTGCATTTTACCATCATTCTCAGAACAACGGGAGAAATATATTTTTATTTTCATAAAGAGAGTCTTTTATTATGATATTATTTGCCAATGGATAATATTATTTTGTGTAAACCCTTGTCTGCGAATAGCTAATTTTCACCGAGTCAGGTGAATTGATAATTTTTAATTAAATTTCGCCACCGCTTTTCACTCCCCTTTTGTGATTCTTGTTCGATTCTCATTCGTTTTTAAATAATTCTATTATGAAGAAGAAATCTTTATATTCGTTCATTCCATTATTAAATATCATTTAGTGCATTAAGTAGACCGTATTTCCGCCATAATTTATTTGATTTAAGTTGTTTTTTTATTATACATTTTATGGAGTATAAATATAATTTTCTTCATTTCATGACCAAAACATTAATTAATCTATAAACAAGTCATTGAAGGTTTATTTCATTATTGTGTCGAGTAAATGTCACAATTTCTCAACAGGTCCAATTGTTCTTTAATTGCACATAAACGCTGATAAGAGCTTTTTTACAGACAAGATAAAATAATCTTGATAAAAAATGGAAAGTGTATATAAAATGTATATAGTATAAAATTAAGTATTAATAGTATAAAATAAATTAAAGAATACCATATAAAGCCGCTCCTACTTAAGCCCTGTAGGTGGCAGAATTGGTGGAAAAGAAATAACCCAGAGATGCTTGAAATAATTATCAAATTGGTCACATCGGAAAACTATAAGATCATATTATGATATCACAATTATGTTTTTTTAACATTTACTTTACATTTATTATGAATTTTTGATAGTTTGAGAATCTTCGGCTATTATTAATGAGTCATATACTCATATTAGTATCGTATGGCAATACTGTTCATTTAATTCTTAAATTTAACTTCTTGTATAAAATACACCTCAAAATATCTTGAATTTGAATTAAATTTCGTAATATACAAGTATGGATTTGTGTTCAGGAGGTTGAAAACTATATAATAATAAATTAGTATTGTTGTTGAATTCGTTCAATAAATCGAGTTTTAGGATTATTCTATATACTCGGTCATAAATATGTGCATGGGGTGTCTTTCATTCAGATTTTATTTTTTTGTAAGCTGATCCCCCCCGCGGAGAAGCGGCATCTTCTTCGGAGAACTCCGGCTACGAAAAAAATCGCAATGACATTTGAGTAAATGGTCACACTATTGTTGTGAAATGCAACCTGAGGCCAGGTGAACAGGTATGACGACATAATAGTACCTGGATAGTATGGTTAAGGCCGGCTTGACGTCACGACTCGATCAAGCTCGTTATATAGATGGTCTCGGTGTGTGTAACGAGCACCTGGTGGTTGCTCAGCAGGAAGACTACTTGATCGATGGTCTTAAGTATTACCTTGTACAATGCGTGGGGCGGAGAAGACACGTGCAAAATATATACGATCTCATTTTTATGTACTGAATATATTCATTGATTATTCCACTTGTGGGGTAACTTAACAATCGTTCAATTGACCTATAAAATCATGTACCTACAATAATATATATATATATATATATATATATATATATATATATATATATATATATATATATATATATATATATATTATATATATATCGTGACGCCTTCCCTATTGGCGGGAGTCCCTTTATAAGGGGTTGGCCAGGCCACCTTGGCCTTTACGGGAGAATATAGTAGAGATGGTTTCCCAGGCCACCACACAGCAATGAGTACTTAAGATCTAGTTTGCTAAGCTAGATCTACCAAGTGACTCCGGTGCCGTGAATCGAACCCGGGAGTCTTCACTCACGAATCCGTTACACTAACCACTGGGCCACAAGGCGGCTCTACAATAAAATAAAACGAATACACTGAATAACAATAAAAATCACATGATTAATTCTAAAGGTTTTTTTTTATATTTCGCTTACTTTAAATTAATTAAACTGCCCAACTTTCACGCTATTATAAAAGTCCGCCAAAATGTGGCATTTGAATTCCAAAATGTAGCATTATTTTGTGGCACTTATAATGTTTTCCATCTAAAAAACTTAAAATTCAAAACAAGTGTCTTAAGATGGCCTTGGATCTTGAACCTGGCACATTTCTTAAAGAAATCCACGAGGACATTAAGTTAAAAATGATCAAAGCAAATATCGCAGATTTGAGTAAAAAACATTACACTAAAATGACTAACTTCCCGACTAACCCAATCATAAGACATGTAAATAAAACCAAATATGTCTCGAGGAAACGAAAGTTCATTTTACCAATGGACAAACAAAACTGATATTATTTTTAAAAATAAAATAAAATTTCCAATAATCCACTCAACTCAAATTTGGTTTTACCCAAACAAATTGTTATTTAGTTTTTAAGCATTATATTTTGTTAATATTGCTTTTATCGTTGTTATTATTTATTAATCTTGAAATTTGTAATTGGGTTTTTTCTATAATTAAATACTATTACTCATGTCAAATTTAAATAAAACATTCTCATGTTAGTTATAGGTAAAAAGATGTAAACACTCTGTACACCTAAGTCTATTTCCAAAGATGTATTGTTCTATCAATCAATGTAAAAACTTATGCATAATAAAGAAATTGTAATATATCTAAAAAACTATACTTTATATAAAATTAATAAAATAACCATTTCATCCATTTTTTAAATGGTGATTTACTTAATAATAACAGTGATTTACTTAACAATTATTGTTATTTGTGCGTAAATAAAAATATACTTAACATTAAAAAGTGGGCAATTTTTTTTTTAATTTTTGTTGTAATTAAGTAAATTGTTGGTAATTTTACTAAATCCAAAAAATGACTCTTTGTTATTAGTTTTACTAATAAAGTTAATTTGTTTGCTATTATCAATCTATTAAAAATAAAATTAAATATCAAAAAGATTTTCGTACGAATTTTACTCGATATTCCTTATCAATTGAGAGAAATTCTTTTAAAAAAGATTTGAGAATACTATATCAAAATTAATGTAGGTATATACTTCATTTTCAAGTAACCCAAGGCGATTTAAAAGCTCTAAATTTTAATACATTGATTTAATATTTAAATATAAATTATAAAATATAGATAACGTAACATATAAATTATCATAATATTTTAATTTTTTACACTTTTTTGTATATTTTTTTTACAAATACGAATGTTTCGCAGGGAAGAACGTGTTTGGGTGACGTCGGTTTGGCTTTTTCTTAGATTTATGTCGTCCTTTGAGACATTTAACGATCGGCACAATTATCCATGGTGTCCTGTATAATCCAAGGGGAATATAACAACCTTTTAGATAAAAGATAGAAGAGGAAGCAGGACACGAACCTGGTATAAGAGTGTCGTTAAAAAAGCCGTGACGGATGAATGATTTGTGACATGAGAAACTCCATTCATATTTTATTTACTTATCCAATATAAATCCATTCATACCTGAACGCGACAATTCAAAATAACTTTTAATTAGACATAATATAATCTTCGTCGAAGTAGAGCATATTTTATAGGAAGGTACAAAGAATTGTTGGTCATCTCTTCCAATTACGATCACAAAGAAAATATGGACACAAAGTCAAGTAGTCGGCCAAGCCAGACTTTTCTTGGCTTATTATTATTGCAGTGCTTGTCAAACTTTAATAAATAACAATGAAAATATAAATTTAATGAACTCTTAAATTCAATATCTTGGGATAATAATTTCGACGATATAATTTTAAAATCAGTAAAATTATTTACCAATTTAGTGATTACCAGATTAGTGATATTTACTTTTTTTGAGAATACTTGAATTGACTTTGAATAGTTGAAGTTGGTACAAATAATTTTTTTATCTGTATTTAAATTCCATTAAAACTTAATGTTGTAGACTATATATTTAGTAGTAGTCTAAAATTTTTCTAAAATATTGTAGAATCCAACAAGCTGATTATTGAGATTCTTTCAATACTAATTCAATTTCATTATTAGACATAATGTTTATCGGCTTTCTTTGCAGACTGTGTAAGTCCATTTTGTAAAAAAAACTGATTCAAGCTGAAGGACGCAGATTTAAAACTACACATTTTTAAAAATCATCATTAATATGTGTGTATCTTTAAATAACATATATTTTAAGAAACCTATATTACACAGAGTTACGTTTAATTATTGTAATCAAATGGGTGCACTGAGAATTGAATTATATTATTTGGTAAATAGCATTTTTATCTGTTAACCATATTTCCAACATTGCAAAAAAACCGACGATATATATTTATCAAGAATGAAATTAGGTAAAAAAATAACATTTTTTTTATTTTAAAAGAATTTATAATAAAATGTTAATTCCTTTATTTCGATGGTAACTTTTTAAATGTACAACCCAATTTTGTTATTGGTTAAAGGGGCATTTTAATGCGGTGATAACTTGTGAAATCGTCGGAGTCTCGGATGTTATTAAGGGAGGAAAGGATTACGAGTGGAATAAATAAATCCGTAGCCGAAGAGAAAATGAAGAAATAATGTGTTGGAAAAATGGCGACGAAGACCTCCTTTTGGACAGCAAATTCAATAGTAGGATTATGTATTACCCACCAAAGAATAAGGACATCCAGACCATTCTTATTGCCATCCCTTATATTATACTTCATCAGATAATAATAATATGGGGGTGTACAATATCATCCAGCCTCTGTTATCTCAAATCATAACTGACGTCTTATTATTATAATAAATTAATTGCTATTCTCTTCTAACATTTTTCAATCGTTTCTTGTTTTATGATTGACTTGAAATTATGTATGCATATTTATATACAAATTCATTGTCGTTCATTTTAATACTACAAATAAAATATCCGTTTGGCAAAATATGATGCATTCCACATATTTACATGAAAAATTTATATATTTACCTAATACATGATTAAGGGGTTGGTGGAATAAGGGTGGATATGAAATAAGACCATTTTACTTTGCAATGATTTATATAAATAAACTTAACTTATTTTATATCGGTTTGTGTAAAAAAATGGATAGCATTTACCTTCGACTAAAGATGGTTACTTCATATTATAATAAAGACAATTCCAGTATACGCCCTTATTCCACCCAGCCCCTCAATTTATATACGTATATATTATTATTATATTTCTTTATTAAAGATAATTAACATATATTGTTTTGATACAATATGATTAGATGTTACAATATTAAGCTTATGGACTTATGCTTAGCTTATGGATCAATCAATAATTAAAATAATTAATATATATATCATCATATAATATAAAAAACCCACTTGTAGAACTACTAAAATATATAATAAATAATAAAATAAAATTTAGAAATATAAAAAAATACTTAATACTATATTAATAAAACAAAAATATTGTGAAACACAAATATAGTATAGGTATGTATGTATCCATTTATAATAATACAATAAGAAAAAATATTTTCCAATCACAGAAATAAAAAAGACTGTTTTTTATTTCAAATTTAAACGCAAATATTCGATTAATTTTAATGAAATATTTAAATATGAACATAAAAAAATACTTGTATTGCAAATATTGATTTTTTTCATTAGGTTTACTAACAGTTTAGATTGCTATAAAGGGTATTTTTAGGGGTTTATCATTGATTGGCACATTATTATAATTTTGTCCAGTCACAGATTGATCACTTGACCGCTCGGTTAAAAAAATAAATAAACAAAGTGTCCCAAAATATAGGAGTTCATTAATAAATGTCAACTTGTTCAAATGCACTCGCCTGTAATTTGTCATCCGTTCGCAGTGACTTGGAATTTCGTCGAAAAAATCGCCTCCCAAAAAATACAACAAATTGTCAAGTTTTCCCTTTGATAATTGTTTCGACTATAAATAATAAAGATGTTTTTTTTCACAAGTCATCTATTTATCATCAATTTTAATTTTATGGCGATTATTTTGAAACATATATATATATCTATTATCAAACGTGTGCCGAAATAATGAAAGTCATATTCTAATTGTTTAGTTAATAATGCCATTTATTCATATGTCAATAAGTTTATTTTATATTCTTAATATGAATTTTTTCGTGATATTTGACTGCGCAGATGATTTCATTTTTATATTGTATGGTTTTTATAACAAAAATGATAAACTTAGGTTAGGTTAGCATTTAAAAAGATGGCCATTTTAGATTCTCTTAATTACTATATATAATTATGAAGATACACAAGGTGAACTTTTAGTCAGTAAAAATGTTTGAAAGAGAGCTAAAGTATTACAAAATTATACATTTTTTATAATAGCTTCTTGTTATTATTAACTGAATTAAATGAAATGAATAAAAAATATGAAATAAGTTAGTTAAAAATACATAATTAATTTTTAATATTTTGCAATAAGTGCCTCATTAAAATAAGTGCCTAATGATTATTTGATATAAAAAAATATTTAAGGATTTTTTAATTGTTCAAAGCATTGAGATCATTTTAAGTGTGAATTTCACATGAGCACATGGTTTGTTTTTTTATTTAACTAATAAATTGTCTAGTATAAAACGATGTTACAAGAAAATAGTAATGATGATATCAATATAGTATGATCCCAAATTAATCATAAAATTTTATTAAATGGGGTATAAAGTAAATTTAAAAAAATCTTATTATTTATATATGTAAATGTCCATTATATCCCTAAAAAAATAACTCCTCCTGTCAGCCATTTTATACTCACCAATAATAAATTCGACCGCTGGACTTTTTTTTAAAAATACATGCAAAATCATGTTGGCGACACGTACATAGATAAATGGTCGTATCTCCAGCTGAGCGGTTATGAAAGTGTTATTTAGACACTGTTGATTTCCTGAAAGAAGTGAAAGAGTGGTGGTGTATCTGAAAGGCTTATGGTAAATGCTGAAATTTACCCACAGGCCATCGTTCAATTCGACAGGCCGCTTCAAAATCCGCATTATAAATGGGCCTTCTTATACATTAATATTATTACTTTGCGTTGCTCTTAATAAATATTTCAATACTTGCTACATCAATAACCGGCGCCATGGACAAAGCGGCCGCATTCACACACCCTGATTACAAAATTGCTTAACCCACATTTCAATCTCAATTTATTTAGTGGCTATTTATTATAATTTCATCTGCTGGTTGATAATCCATAGACCTAGAACGATGTGAATTAATTTTGACGCTGATTATGCTGTTAGTTAATTGCATAACATTTATAATGCATCGATAAATTAATACATAAATTTGCTTAAGCTTGGGATTCCTAGGCGTGCGTCACCGTAAAGACGGTAATAGAGTTGCTTTGCTATAGAGTTGCGTTGTGATAAGGTTTTTTAGACACAACAACGTGTTAATTTTCTGTCGGTAATTTTAACTAATACTAGTTACACAGGTCACCGACTTAATAATCAGTATTTACCTTACAATACAGGAAATCAGAGTAAACCTTGATCAAGACGATCGATTGGGATTTTATTAATATTATCCCCGATCTCCCAGTCTTCATAACCGATCAAATCATTTTTTTTTACTTGAGCGGGATTTAAACCCATGACCACCGTATTTGTAGCCATGCGTCTTATCCCCTGAGCTATTACGTTGGTTTTTCGTTAATTAGTGCTTCGCCCGAGGCTCAAACGAGACATAAAGTGTAGCTAAATAACTTTACTATCGTATTTACGGTTTACGTTTACGTTATTACCATTACTTTACTGGAAACACTTTCAAACTGATCTGGGTGTATTTTAAATGGTAGATCTATTAATTTGCAATCCATTATTTTTTCTACTAAATAAATAAATGTAAAGCCTCTTTCCTGTAGATATTAAATCATGGGGTTGTGGCAAAGTCAAACGAATATCATAGTATATAATTTATTTTCTGTATCATATCACTCGATCTTTTTTATCCATGTGATACGATAAAGGTGGGAGAATGATATCTCTTTTTTAATGTCAGTGCTTCTCATTCTTACATGTACAGTGTAATTATACAAGAAAGAGATCATTTGAAAAAAAAGACATCAAAGCATAGATATAAACATAAAATATCGCATGAGTGGCTAAATGCGTGTTTAGTTCAAGTCTCCAAAAACATGAGTTACCTGGCAAACATTATACTGTAAACATCTCTCTTCATATCCTCAGTTAAATTTCACAGTAAAATGGGTAAATGCATTGTTACTACATGTCATATGGACTCAAACATCCCCTTTAAATACATCTAGGCTCACTTTTTACCAAACACTACTTCTTTAACATGTTAACAATATTATTGCGTTTTAATCTCCAAAGTATTGTCACAGTCACTCTCAAGGATCACTAGAAATGTGTTGAATGAGAGAGACACACTTATGTCTTTATCCATTAGGAGAGAAGAGTGCAACAATACACGGGTTTACACGAAATTACACAAATAATTTATATGCAATGCGATAACTAAGGTTTATATCTATGCGTCAAAGATACTATTATATTTGTTTGACATTGGCGCTATAATATAAGAATATGAATCAACATTTAGTGAAATGTTTCGTAGGTAAATCTTATAGGAGATACCTATAATCAAAAATTTATTTTACAAAATAAAGTAAGACTTTCAGTAGATGTGTATTGGAATAAAAATGCGTATTATTATAAATATTAGTTGTGTTGTTGTTTTATGATGAGGGTGTTATAAGGTCGGTTGGTGTTGAGGTAGCTTAAAAAGCGCTCAGCGTCGCGACGTCAAAATTGCGGCCAGTCATCCTGGACACATAAATAAAACAGGGTGGGTGGTGGTGATGGGGGTGGTGCTCCTGCCCCTGATGATGATCATGATCATACTGATGCTATACACCAAACAACACCACCACCCTCACATAGTACACTTGCTAGCTTTCTACCCATACCTACACAATACTTTACCTGCCTTCAGTTCATCGAGAACAAGCAATAGGCAAGAATAAAATTATTAGATTGTCGTCTTTATTAATTGAGTCATTTTTCCACAATTAAACCTCTATTACCGGTTAGAATATATTACCAGCGTAATAGCTCAGGGGATAAGACGCGTGGTTACAAATACTGTGGTCATGTGTCCAAATCCCAATCGATTTGATCGATTATTACGACTGAGAGATTGGGAATAATATTAATAAAATCCCGATCTATCGTCTTGATCCAAGTTTACTCTGATTCCCTGTATTTTAAGGTAAATACTGGTTATTAAGTCGGTGACCTGTGTAACTAGTAATAGTTAAGATCACCGAAAGACAATTAATTAACACGTTGTTGTGTTCAAAAAACCCTCTCTAAAACAAAACCTCCTTGGGGCGTAAATAAATAAATTATATCTTTATAACAGATTAACATGTTCTTTCTGGATTAACCTACTTTGTATGTACCTGACTTATTTTGTACTGAAAATATTCCTTTACCGTTTAAAATATAATACAAATAATGCGTTCAGTTCCTGTAATGTAATTTTTTATTTGTTGAAAACACAATCATTAGGATTATTTCACAGATTTTTTATAATTGAGTTTTAAAATTGCGCGCATATACAACATTGCCATTTATTTCCGAGGATAATATACGTATTATATTACATTTTGATAATCAGTTCTTTTTTCCTTTCAAATATGATCTTAAAGTCGTTTTATTGGAATTAGGTTAGTTGTTAGTTTGTGGTTGTGGAACTGAACGTCTCGCCAATACTATAATTTTGTTTGTTGACTATAACCAATGAGTTTAAATTAAAAATAGGGTTTAGTTTTTGAAAAATGAAATATAATTTGCTTACGCGTTTTCTACGGACAGCTTGTACTGAAATATCGGTACAAAATACATTTTGGCCAAGGCGGAAATTAATATGGAATTATTATTACGTGTTATTTGTGGCCTGAAACGTGTTCTGATTAAATATTCTATAACCGTTGCCGCCGTTTCGAATTTATAATTCTTACCAATATTATGAAATTGTCGTATTATTTTTACATATTAGGTATTTTATAATTCGAATGCATAGATACTTGTTGTCAACATTGATGAATGAATGTGCGCTTCGTCGCTTTTCAGCCTGTGACTACTGAAATCTGTGATAATTACTGTCGATTTTGATTGGTCTACGATAATTTAATTATGAATTTATTGGTTATGTACAATATAGAGCCTGAATGAATCGTCCTCTGGTTGTGGATGTCACTAATTGGACACTAGACCGTCTGTGGTGGTCGTGACTCAATAATCGCTAATGAATTCACGTGCCCACTTCTATCTCTCTTAATATGTATACTGTTTTTATATTAAACAACCTCGAAATATTCAAAATAAAATATGTATTAAATGAACCCAATATTTATATTTGATGACAAACACCATTTATTATTAAAACTTCTAAATTATTTGGTATAAAGTCATTCACAGTTCAAATGCAAGTTACGTTCTTTTTTGTACAAAATTTTATAATAAATACAGCCCTCAATAAATTTTAAATAGTCAGGAGCTTTTTGGAATAAACCATATATTTAATAATACAAACGATAAAGAACAACGGTACCATTTCTTAACTTTGATGATGGGGTTGAGAGATTTTTAATGCTAATTTTGAAGTTTTCAAATATGGTTTATTAATATTTTTATTATTTAAATAATTGATGGTTTTGTCATAGGACACAGTCATTATTATAGAATAAAAAAATATAGTGTAGAAGTTTGATTGAAATTATATTTTTATTAAATAAATAATATATATATATATATATATATATATATATATATATATATATATATATATATATATATATATATATATATATATATATATGTATATATATATATATATATATATATATATATATATATATATATATATCGATGATAATAATTAGATGAATTTATGATATTTTGATAGTTAAATATAACAACTTAAGAGAATCCGTTGTAACCATTATAAAAAAAAATCAATGTGAATTTGGAAGCTTTTGATTACGAACGCCTCATATATTCTATACATAAATCCATACTTCACACATTACCATATCACATCCTGTGTATATTTTGAGATATCTCGATCTACTAACCAATTATAATAATAAGTAAACGTACACATTATTCGGAATAAGAGAGTGGGTATTTTTTTGTAAGCACAGTGAGTGCAAGTGTGAGGGGGTGCATACTTGTACAGCATACATACATACAGTCTTGGTGAAGTAGGATCAAAGTGTAGACAGTGACAGAGTTGAGTGTCAGAGACTGGTTCACTCCTTCACTGCCACTTCTGCTCATCACCAGTAAAACACGCTATATTTATTAAAATAATAAAAAAAAAACAATTTAAAAATTAATAGATTTGGATATTGACAATGTAAAATTGTGGCTTAGTTATAAGTGTGCGAAATATTTATTTACAGATAGTGTGTTTTGCTTGTTGAACGCTCTCGCCGTTGTACGGTGCTACGACGATAGTATGGCGTAGCGCCTATGATTAAGGCGTAGCGACACTCTCAGGACACCTACGATATAATTATTAATTAAAAATGCCCTCAACACTTCACGGTGGCACGATCAAAACCTCCCATTATGACGATTATGAACAGGCGTCGTCGCCGAATGGAGCACGCATTATACTATCCAGATATACGCAATTAATAAAACCAGGGGATGCGGTGGTTTTTTTTTCACTCTCCTCCTTTCTAATTAACGACCAACTTGTGCCTTTCAGTGGCGAGGAAGCGAATTTAGCTGAGTGTGCATCGTTGCTTTGATCTACAACCACCGTCTTTTATTTCGCTCGTTTGAATTGATTTACTATCCTTGTCTATTAATCAGACTGGAAAGGAAATTTTCGTTTTTTTAACAAGACATATTTCGACACCACTGTTAAATATATACGAGCTACTTATGATAAAAAGGATGGATTTAGACTATTATAAGAGTGTTTTTTAGACACAAAAACGTGTTAATTCATTGTCTATCGGTGATCTTAACTATTACTGGTTATACAGGTCACCGACTTAATACAGGAAATCAGAGTAAACCTGGATCAAGACGATCGAGTAAGTAAAGTAGTGTAGCCCGTGTATTGTTGCACTCTTCTCTTCTATTCGATAAAGGCATAAGTTTGTCTCCCTCACTCAACACATTTCTAGTGAGCCCTGAGAGTGCTTGTGACAATACTTAATAATATTGTAAACATGTTAAAGAAGTAGTGTTTGGTAAAAAGTGAGCCTAGATGTATTTGAGTGTATGTTTGAGTCCATATGACATGTAGTAACAATGCATTTACCCATTTTACTGTGAAATATAACTGAAGATATGAAGAGAGATGTTTACAGTATAATGTTTGACAGGTAACTCATGTTTTTGGCCACTTGATCCACTTCAACCAATCACGCATTTAGCCACTCATGCGATATCTTATTTTTACAATATAATTTCATTAATGTCTCCGTAAATCGCCTCCTTTTCCTGGTCGCTGACCGAAATACGGTCAGCGACTTTAGGCGTTATGACAACATACTTGTTATTGTTATAAAGTTGAAATTGACCTTGAAAATAAATTTTGTTTTTGTTATTCTATGATTACTCATTATAACAACCGAAGATTCACAAACTATCATAATAAATTATTTTATTTTATACGAAAAAAAATCTCAGGCTTCTTTTAGTATATTTGTTTAATGATCGTATTGGAATTACATATTAATGTACAGTATAATGTTTGCCAGGTAACTCATGTTTTTGGCCACTTGAACTAAACACGCATTTAGCCACTCGTGCGATATCTTATGTTATTACTATGCGTTCGATTTATAAAGGATTTTCATTAAGTGTGTTGTTGTATGATTCAATATGTTGCTTATTTCGTTAATTAGAGTCAAATACTTTGGTCAAAATCTATATTTTTAAAGAATTTAGTAGAAAATCATGATTTGTTTTGTGAATTATTATTCTTATATAAATAATATAATATATGGGAGGGCAGTGCTGGGGTGCATAATGCTCATCCGTTCCTAATTTATATTGGGCCGCAATTACTCCAGAGTTATATTTATGATGGCGAGGGTAGGTGGGGTACTAAAGATGGTTTCCTTATTATTTCACGACTGCACAATTAAGACAGGGCTAATCTCAGTGCCGCTTCCTTCCCTATGGTGCCGTGACGTCCGCCATTTTGTGCCCTCTTTATCACCCCCACTGTTCCCGAGTGTTGCCAGGTTACCCGCTTGCGTTACCTCCTCTCACTCCCATACGCATTTATCATAACTATAAACATAACTATTATATTATATTCAAGTAATCCTCAAAAAATATATTAATCAACTAGTATTGAATTTGAACCTGAACTTGTCGTCAGTAAATCACTCTTTTACTGAACACATCAATTCTACCAATGAAATTTGTATTCATACTTTGTCTTGAATCTTATACCTAATTTATATCAATAACTACATACGTGTGTACATACATCCTTTTGAACAGAGATTCCTGTTAAAGTTAATATTTATTTATTTACATATAAACGCTCATAACAGATTTATTTACAGATATGTTACATATACTAATTTAAATATTAATCATTTCTATTTTTTATTTTATAAATTTTTTAAAACACTATTGAAATAAAACAATAAACTTGTAAATTTTTTTTAATGTAATTTTATATATATATATATATATATATATATATATATATATATAATTTTAAACATCAGTTATAAATATAAAATAAAATGAAGTAAGGTGAATCAGTGAAAAAAAATCATAGCCTTAATAGAACTACGATGTAATATTAGTCAATGACTTATTTTATCTTAATCCAAATATAACACAATTATAACAAATACCTTCTTTATAATTACCAGAAATAACTAACTAACAGAAACCAAAAATGTAAATTTGACTTAGTTTATTTTTTTTCTCCCGAAATATTGATGATACATTAAGTGCGTTTCGGCACATATTTAAACATACACAAATGCATGCCTAACTCAAAACATGACTAAATGCATAAGGTTGCTTCTAAACAAGCCCTGTAGGTGGCGGAATTGGTGGAAATGAGTTCACTCAGGTGCGTCTATATATGTATGTATGTTTAGAGTAATTTAGCAGCCTTATAAAATATTTAAGCTCAAAATTCTCGTGTTGTAGCAAAGCGCCTTGATCCATTGGTGTCTTCAATTATAAGAAATAAATATATGTATATATTTTTCCTTTGAAATACGTTTTGATATCGATTCCACAATAAGCCTATATAAAGATATATTTTTACAAAGAAAACCCGAATACAAATATTATTGATTTTCGTATTTAAATCATCCCTTTGAACTGATCGTAGACGTCGCGTCGCGTCTCGTCGGGCGAAAGGAGGGGCGACAAGTTTGTCATTCCATTCTTTAATTAATAATTATAATCCGCAAGTATCCACGAAGACCCCCTAAGACTAGCTATTGTGAAGTGGTCTAAGTTGCATAACGCCCGTGATTTATGAACTTTCTGTCGGCTTCCTGCCTCCAACTATATCATTAGAGCCGCTCGATCCCTGTGACTTCCTGCCTTCACCTTCCTTCTTCTTGGCTGCTCTCCCTTTCTTAGGATCTTCTCTCTTCCGGAGGGGAGGCTCCACAGCCTTAAAACTAAGCCTTCTAATTAATGACATAGAAACTACCCCCGGTCATACGTAAGAGCCCCGGTGCCGTGCAACTTTACCCGTTTGTCTTCTAACAACACCTACACGCGTTACTACGGATAGTGTCGTAAAGACATTTGCAATTAGTTTGATTGTAATGAACAAACTATTAATTTTAACCTCATTTATTACACAATTTTCTAACGCAACTATTTTTAATTATCACCCAATATTAAATCCCTTTAATAAGATCAAATAATTACACTCAACGAGTAGTTGGTTGAAGGATTTTACAAATTTTAGACACAGCAAAGTGTTAATTAATTATCTGTCGAGGATCTTAACTATTATTAGTGACACAGGTCACCGACCTAATAATCAGTATTTACCTTACAATACAGGAAATAACATTAAACCTGGCTCAAAATTATCGATCGGAATTTTATTAATATTATTCGCGATCTCTCAGTCAACCGATCAAATCAGTTTTAAAAAATTGACCATTTGAAATAGAAATAAAACTAGATTTTGCGAGCTTTTTATACTCAACGCCTCTCATATTCTAGTTTATTTAATTCAACATTTTTAGTAGCATTCCTATTGTGCGAAATGTGATTTATTTTAGAGGATAAACATTTTTGTAATGTAATATTTTGAATTAAGACATATAGTTGAGATTTTATTAATATTTTTCCCTATCTCCCAGTCGTAGTAGCAGATTTTTTTTACATATGCGGGATTTGAACCCATGAATACAATAGAAAAAATTACACACGTAAATCAAATAAAAATGCTTTTTATCAAAATGTTATTATCATGAATAATTAATTATAATATTTATCCCCTTTCCTGGCATAATAAATCGTGACTGATATTTTTCGCTAATATCATCAGGCTGAAATTGATGAAAGAAGCTGTAACGGAATTTCAGCGTTGGTCATGAAAGGGCTTCAGGTGTAAATAATATTTAAAAAAAATAAGACACATCATGCTGTATCAGAGTGCGATGATTTATTTGGGAATCCAGCGTACCTTTTGGCCGGGTTAGAGTACTTAAATTATTATAAAGAAAAATAAATAGGGGCAACGCGTTGGCAGGATGACAGGGCAAAGTTGTGTGGGGTGGTGGTGGGTGGTTGTCTTGTAAGGAGGTTTAGGGGTGGAAAGTATGGCTCCTTGGCAACACCCTTGCTCGAGGAAATGGCCGCCACCAACCGATTAAATTTTACCATGTACATGTCACCATTTCTATGTACTCGACAATAAACCAACCCTCCTTCATTATATACACTGACAAATAAATAGTCCATAATCGTAATACCTGGATATTTAGTAAACCATCGAATATTTATTCAGACATTGCACAAATAACTATATCCCCATTACATTACATGTGCTGTATTATCATCACTGCGACTTGGGATCACCTGTAATGATTTATATATATATATATATATATATATATATATATATATATATATATATATATATATATAAATATATATATATATATATATATATATATATATATATATATATATATATATATATATATATATATATATATATATGTGTGTAAATTTTAGGTGGTGGTAGAGTATCGCAATTATCAGCGAAACAATGTATTATTAATACTTATGAAATACTTTTACTATTAATTAAAAATTTATTACGTATAATAGACACAATACACACATGACAGACACTATTGAGTACTCCACAGAAACAGCTGATTCCAAGATGGTGGCCCAAACTCGATTCTAAAAGCACTTATAATATTTAAACATTTTTTTAAATAAATTTTTAACAGTTATTTCAAGTCCATCCTGTATATTATATATTATTGTATCATGCTGTAGTACTACTAGAGCATTACGGGAGATCCCAAGTCGCAAATGATGTGCTCACAATAAAAATTCAATATTTTGATATTCTTTACAACTTAGGTTTAAGAGAAATCGTTATAAAAAACCAATATTAGAAAAAAAATTGAATTTGAAAGCCAAAATTATTGTGAGATTTAGATACCTAATCGGGTCTTAATTGATATATAATTCTAAATCCTAAATCCAGTTCGAATAATATCAGTAAAATGCGTATCTTGGAATAATTTTATAAAATTGAAATTAGATGAATTTACTAATAATATTACGCTTAAGAGAATCCGTTATAAGCAATATTTTAAATAAGCTTTTGATACAAAACAATTTTCGTAGTTTGTATATAAATCATAAAATGGCTTTTCTTGTAAGAATAAGAATTATTTGAGGAAAATAATTAATTTGAATGCCGCAACGGACTGGACCAACATACCAAAAAGGGGCGTAATGCGTCAAAGTATTATTATTTTTTTTTATAAATGCTTGTATGTGGTTCGAGATATTTATTTAAAAATCGCACCTTTATTAATATAAAAAATTCCTAATACTAAAAAAATCATACCTTTTCAAGATGATATGGAAATGAAATTTATATTATTTTATTTAATATATTGTTTGACGTAGAATTTTATTTATTATTTATATTGTAGTGTTGTTGTTGGAGTTGTTTGGTTTTGTGCGCTCTAGTAGGAAATAATAAAAAGCATATCTCTCGTTTATGTACATTTTAGTAGCTAATAAAAGTACTTTTACTAGAGAGAAAAAGTGTGTCTTTGAAAATATCTTGTCGTAGTCATTCTCACCTACATATATTTATATGACAAATTAATTTTTATATTGAAATTTCTACCCCATAAATTAATTTAATTCAATCCACTACTTCGCCCAATTAACAAGCCTAAATAAAAATATTTTTTAAGAATGTTTAAAATGCGCTTTTAATCAGTACATATGCCTTAGTTGAAATGATTCAGTAAAAGTGGTGGTGGTCTGTGAATTTAATTTAATTCCATACTTTTGCACGCAAACAATGGCGAAGGATTCCCCTCAATAATCCAGCGCCCAATTTCCCTTGAATTCTACGCCAAACCACCCACCGAAATTCCTTCTCTACACCAATATACGATTCTATTAATAAATCATATTATTCCTTTTATATTATACACTTTAAATCGCAATAATTAATTCGCTCATTTTATTGTTACAGGTAAATTTTACTACTGGACTACCAGCAATCAAGGTATAGGTAATTTTTAATATACGCCCTGAGAGGTTAAGAAGGATTTTACAAATTTTGGTAATTAGACATAACAACGTATTAATTAATTATCTGTCGGTGATCTTAACTATTACTAGTTACGCAGCTCACCGAATTTAATCAGTATTTACCTTACAATACAGGAAATCACAGTAAACCTGGCTCATGAAGATCGATTGAGACTTTATTCTCCTAATTGTACTAATCGATCAAATCCATTTTTTGGTTTACCTGAGCAGGATTTGAAGCCATAACCACAGTATTACATTAATTAAATTACTGATTTTATAAGAGTATTTGACTATAAATGTCATGTATATAGGTTAAAACCCTGCTCAATTCTTTATAAATCCACGATCATCTTCGTGATTTCAAGTTAAACTCATTTCCTGGATTATAAAGAGATCGACAAATTACATAAAAAATAAATATATTAAATAAAGATAATAGAATAATCCTTGCAATCCAATAAATCAAAGTGAACCTGGATAAAGACGACCAATCAGGACCAAATAAAATTACGCATTTAGGGAAAATTACACAAAGTAAAATACATAAAAATGCTACTATTATGAATAATTATTTCAACTGGGGTATTTATCCCTTTTCCCTATACAATAAATCGTGTTTTATTCCTTGCGCTGATTTAAATGTTATGGAACCAATGAATTTTAATGCAGAAAAGGGTATAGTTATAAAAAAATATATCGTTGATTTAGAAAATTCCACTCTCAAATAATTTGTAATTATCGCTACGTTTGATTCATAGAGTGAATTAAAGCTGATGCGTTTGACGATATTTTTTTTATTTAAAATTTAAATTCAATGTTATATATATCCAATCCAAATAAAAGGCTGATGTTTATGGTTATTATTATAATTTCTTTATTATGCATAAGTTTTTACATTGATTGATAGAACAATACATCTTTGGAAATAAACTTAGGTGTACAGAGTGTTTACATCTTTTTACCTATAACTAACATGAGAATGTTTTATTTAAATTTGACATGAGTAATAGTAATTAATTATAGAAAGAATGGGGAAAAAAATAAAAACCCATTATGATGTTTATGGTTAGAAAATAATCACTCTTTAACATGTATTTTAAAATAAAATAAAAGCACCCATATATCACAAAATTATTTCAATGTATGTTATTGATTTTGCTACGTATTCTAATGAAGGCAATTGTGTCTATGAGCTTTACTCTTTCTCCTGTAAAATCATGTGAACTTTTGCAACGTTAATCTCTTTGTAGATAATTCTAGTTGTATTTTTTATAATATTTAATGGCGTGGGATAGAATAATAAGTATTTGAAGAGGAGTGTTTGAAAGTTAGTCACGTTTGAAGTGCATTCGAAGTAGAGACGCTTTCACATTTTACAGGACTGATTCAATTTATTAGTATACGGAAACATTCCTCCTGACAGGAATACTCTATTACTACCAATTTACACTAATGTATCCTTTTTGGACGTAAACACATACAATATTTAAGAAGGATTTATTCGGTAGTGTTGATTGATTAGCTTTATTGTATTATGAATTGCATAGGATTGCAAGTAAGTGACATCTTGTTGAGTGTCTCCTGCAGTTTTATAATGAAATTGTTCCGAGCTTTTGCAATCCAGACTCTCCCCTTCTGTATATTCCATTATATTCCTCAGTTTAGATGCTCGTACACTGAATTCAATTTTAATTTTAAAGTAATTAGAATAATCAGTGAAAGTAAACCGTATAAATTAGCAGTGATTTTTTTAACATTCACTGTAAGATTTGACTGCTAATTGCTTATTTGATCTAAATTAGAATATATTCAAAACATAGCTAAATAGTTATTTTTAAAGTTTAGTTTAATTAAAGTAGTTATTTAATGAAAAAATATTTTTTAATACATTTGCGATATAAGCGTATTTCGATTACTATTATAATATTATAGCTTTTGGTTTTTTGTTGAAATTGTATCAATAAAAATGGCATTATCTAGGTGAACTCTTTTCTACTAATTCTGCCGCCTACATGTCTTATTTAGATGCGACCTTATTACATATAAATGATTGCTTCATACACCTTATTTTATTTTATATCTATTCTATACATTTTTATGTGCTTTTCATTTTTTTTAACCTTTTTTATTATTATTATTATTTTTGTCTTGTATCTAAAAAATGTCATATGAGCGTTTATATGCAAATAAAAAAAAGAATTTTAATTGTATAAATCGGAAAATTTTGTGTTTAAACTAAATATTTCCGATTAAAATATTTACATATAAGTCGGGTAAGATATCCTTAAAAAACCTATTCTATATATTTTGTTGTTTGGTATTTTAATGGAAGCCACATTTATTTCAACACATAATCATTAACTATTCATCAAAAATAAAAATGTTGTTTTATAGGTCACCTAAAGTATGTAATATTTTTTAAATTAAAATTAGATAGATCGATTGTTATAAGTTCTTTAACATATTGAATAACAATGATGTATATATTTTTATTATTTTATATTTTTTATACAAAAAGCTAAGCACTTCTTCCACTTTCACTAGCAATTGAATTTGGTACACCTCTTCAGGAACACACACCCAATATTGTCATTGCACCCTCTCTATTATGCCGAAACAACCCACCCCCGACTATCGAGTTAAAGTGAAAACATAAACCTCAAACCTGAGCTCATTTGTTGTTTTATTTTCTATTTAGATTATTAGTTAATCTATACATAGCCCGGAAATCTTTTATTTTAATAATTTTCATATTTCAATAAGTACTCTATTTCTAAGCACTTCATTTTAATAAAGTTAGGTTAGAACCTTTTAGTTTTTTATTAACCCTTTGTCCTTTAGAAAGTAGGTAATCATTGAATTCATTCATATACACAAGTATTACATAAAGATATTTAATATTACAAAAATATGTTTGATTTAGGTTAGGTTAGGTTTTTTTAGCCGCACCAGATAACAACCGCGTCTCTATTTTTAGTTAAAGCAATTGATTGTTTTATATGTAATCTTAATAAACAGTATAGATTTCATCTCAATATAAGTATCAATTTAAACTGACGTAATTCATAATCTGTAATATGTATTTTATTGTGGTGTGTTTTGAATAAAAAAGCATACACATAAACCAGAAAAGTTATATACTTGGTTCGATTTAAGATTTTTATTCAATTTTTAATGTTTTGGTGCGTAATTAGATGATTAATATAGATCCAGCTTAATATTTTATTTTCTTATAAATATAAGTGCTGAAATATTTTGCCCTTTAATTGTGAATGGGTTCGTGTGAACACTTAGGGTTTTAGAATCAAAAGCTCCCAAATCCAGATTTTTTATAAATGTTGGTTGTAATATTTAATTATCAATATATCCTAATAATTTATTTTAGATCATTTATAGATAAACGACAAGTGTCCATCAATCGTGTATATATTTTTTTAATAATGT
>JAGTTH010004563.1:0-12131 GCA_022606485.1 Agraylea sexmaculata
TTGTATATTTATAGTTATTTTAGACCATCATAAAATAATCATTCTACAAGGCTGTATTTTCAAGTCATTAAACGATTTAATTTGGAGTAAAAAGCCAAAGAGAGCATAATTTATTCAGTAAGAGGCAATCTTGAATTAATTACGGGCGTTGGCGAAAAACTAATCAAAGCAATGTTTTTCAAGTAAAACAACCACAATTAGCCCCTCTTCGTTTATTAGAGAACTTAATATTTATCATAATAAATGGGGATGAAGTGATGGTCGAAATTTTCAGGCAAACCTTCAGGGAAATGTGTGTTTAGAGAGGGTACGCACAATTTCATCAGGCGTCAAAAGTGAGTCCCTAATGTGTACGGTGGGAAGTTAAAAAGTGTCATCCCCTTTGTTCTGTAAATTTATACTTCCATGAATATCTAATGAGGGGTTGTGTATGTTGGTTCTTTGCTTTATTTGCTGCAATTCTACGCCTTTGCATCCCTTTGAGGATGCATAACAACGTGCATAAATATGCCAACCCCCTACATTGTCTCGCCAACGCCAAATATTCATTTGACGTTTACCCCATTTTTATGCCTACAAAATATGCATACAATTTTTTAACATTTTATATTATTTTCCTCACACTTCTCCAAATGTCACATTAATATTGTATTGAAATTTTACCGACTTATTCATCCCCCGAAATATATTTTTTCTAATCATCTTCACTCAATAAAGTAACGCTGTTTGCCTACATTAAGGCGCATCAGATGATTTATAACTGAAACTGTTTAATCTAAAAAAGAAAAAAAATGTGACGATCAACTTTAGAAAATTATGTGTTTTAATTACTTTCTATAATTTTTCTGGAATTTGGGAACTTATTTGGCAATCAAAACTATTCACAACTCACAAACTTCAGTATTAGTTTTATTGATTATATCAAAATAATATAACATCCTTAAGTATTGTATAAAATAACTAAAAGATATAATCTTCTTTAACGCTAGGTATAATATTATTTTTTTATGAACCAGCGTAATAGTTCAGGGATAAGGATAGTGTGGCTTAAAATACTGTGGTCATTGGTTCAAATCCTGATCAAGCAAAAGAAAAATGATTTGATCGGTTATTAATTAAGTTAAGATAACCGACGGAAAATGAATTAACATGTTGTTTTGTCCAAAATCCAAAATCTTTCTCAAAGAGTCCGTTATAAAGGCGTATATATTAATAAATAAATTCGTAGAACTTTTTATAATCGTACATGCTTTGGTCGTATTAAATAAATCATCTTTACCTTGTGTACTGTCTGTAGCATCAATAGGAAATCTGTAAAAACACAATGAATTCAGTTTATATAATATGCGAAATACAGGCTTGATTTTAAATTTAATTTGCCCGAAAATAAAGCTTCACGTGCTACGAGAATTTAACTAAAAATAGAGGGGAAAATCTGCGCATTGTGACTGGATTCAGAAAAATCGATTAGTTTTTCAGTCCGTATTCAGCTTGGGCATTTTTACCGAACAAGAAAAACAAACTAAATTCACTGGGCTTAGAAAGCAAAAAAAATAAAATTGAACAGCACGTATGCAACAGCAATGCAAACAATAAATCAGAAGCAAAACACATCTCGGCCGAAAGCCATCGCGGTTAACAAAAAATATAGTGACGAACAGATGAAAATATAAACGGAAGGCGCAACGATACTATTGAAATTCCAGGGGTTGAAAATAAATTGAAAAGTTGCATTAAATCAGAGACGGGAAACGTTACGAGGGTGGTATCTATAATTGAGATCGGGGTGCCTAACTTTTCATATTTTTATGTGACACCATCTCGTTGAATTATGAGAAAAAGTGCACTTTCACTCGAAACTTCTGCAATCGTCTAAAACTCGACCACCAGATAAATGATGAATATCAACCCTTATTTAAAAAAAAAATATTATTTCACGACAGATTTATTTTTTACAAAATTCAGAGAAACACTTAAACGTTTTGAATATTCAGGAGGAGAGGTTTCGTTAAAATTGATAATGCGAAAACAAACAACTCTTTATTCTCGTTCCTTTGATTTGCTTAAAATTAAAACCATCCCATTTTTATTCTGTGATTCCATTCTGTTATTTAAAAAATGAATCAAATGAAAAAATACCAAAAAATTGAGTTTAAAATGTAGGTATTATTAATAAATAGGCGAAACTGAATAAACACATAATTAAATCTATAATTGTTGAACGTGTTTGTATGTTGTATGTCTGTACGGATCCCTCAACAATCAGTGTTACCAGATGAAAGAATAATATTTTATGTAATAATTTTACTACGATTACATATCTAGAATCTGGAAACGGGTTTTTTAATGATAATAATATTAAAATAATTTCTGATCCATAATAATTAATAAATAACAATTTTCAAAAAATAGTATTTATTAGGAGATTCGCTTTTTAAATATTGTTATTGAACTATTTTATTTATAATTTATTTTTAAAATTCAAACTTCTTTTTTCTTTGAAAAACAAACTCATTACCTTCGTAATAAAAACAAAGCAGAGCATCCAAAAATATTATCGATTAAAAATATTAAATAAATTCAAAATAATTTTGGAATGCATAATAATTCCACATTTTTAAAATCAATCAAAAATTCTTCTAATCGATAAAGAAACTACTTTAAAGCAAAATTGAAATCCATGCTCAAAATATAACCGTCCAAGTAAAAAACCAAGCAGAACAAAAAAAACAGTACAAATTGAAAATTGCAATTAAAATTACCCTAGTATTATTATATTTATCATTGTCCCTCAATACTTGTCTTATTAGTTTGGAATTGAAAATATTATTTAAATTTAGCAGAAAGTATTAAACTTATGTATTTTTTTTTGGCTTAATTCCTAATAAATGTTTATTGATCGATCTTAAAAGGGTGTTTAAACTTAGTCGTTCTTTTCTTGGAGATCAAAGAATATGGTGCATGTCTCGATATTGGCTATTTCCGTTTTGTAATTAAAACTACGGGTTCACATCCCGAGGGAACATGGCCACAAACGCATAAATAACCTGAGCTCTTGTAATCTGGCACTTTATTGTTAATTACTTGGATTTTGGAAAGACCCTTCCTAGCATAAATATCGCCGTAGTTCCCCCCATTTGCATACTCAGGTAATATTTTCGAAGACTTCTTCCCTCGAAAAACCGCACTGTAAGGACTACTTAAAAATAAATGTACACATTTATACACCATACCGGAAATTGAAAATTTCATCGTAAATAAAACAATCTTATTAAATTGTTAAAGAACTTATTTAAATAAATTATTTAGGGGACTTGACTAAAAACGGGAGAAATTACAGTTTTGAAAATAGGTACATATTATTAAAAACAATTGAGAAGCTCAGAATTAAATGCATCCAAATCCCGAATAAAATCTAGTAAAAATACAAATAACGTTATAAAATGGCGGGCTATTAGATTGTTATATTACAACTTAAAACCTTTTTTAATGATCATTTAATTCTAATTGCAGTTTGTGAGTCCTTCAATTTTTTTTATAAATAATTTAATTATATAATTCATCGATGTCTTCGTATTCTATAAATCTTCAACATTCTATGCAAATCCAAAACAAATAACAATATAATGTATTAACCAATGAAACGTTTGAAATTAAAAGTTTTGTAAAAATTAATAATATATATTAAAACTACACATTTTTTCAAAAAAAAATTGGCTATTGGTAAAATATTTAATAATGTATTTTAATAATATAGGCATTAAAAGTTTTGTATCGAATAAGCAATCTTATGCAGTGTCACTTTTATACTTTATAATTGATAACAAGATTTTTTTTTATTAATATTTATAAAATAACTAAGTAAAATACATTAAATAATCGTTATTTTTTTTAAAGTCACGATATTTTTTATGATAGATTAGTCTAGATGTTTCAAAGGCACTTTTGACTGTTTGAAAATATCTCCAATTAATTCTTAGACAAGCACCCTTAAGTATGATTGTACATACATACATATATGAAGGATTTGAGATCCTTAGATGTGAAGTAGTCGAATATGGAGTGGGCAAGAAAAGGGTTGAAGTATCAGTACCCTTATTTGTCTATTGGCTTGAATCCGTTTCTAATTAATCCAGTGCAATGATGAAACAAAGGGACACGTGTGTAGACACTCACCCTACACGTGCCACCCTAATGATCATATTCCCTAATAAACTACCCAAGCAATTGACTTGTGATCACTCATATGCGTCGATCTTCAAGACGCAGTCCTTATAAATATAAATAAATATATATATACTTATATATATATATATATATATATAACATATATATATATATATATATATATATATATATATATATATATATATATATATATATATATATATATATACTATATATATATCGTGACGCCTTCCCTATTGACGGGAGTCCCTTTATAAGGGGTTGGCCAGGCCACCTTAGCCTTTACGGGAGAATATAGTAGAGATGGTTTCCCAGGCCACCACACAGCAATGAGTACTTAAGATCTAGTTTGCTAAGCTAGATCTACCAAGTGACTCCGGTGCCGTGAATCGAACCCGGGAGTCTTCACTCACGAATCCGTTACACTAACCACTGGGCCACGAGGCGGCTCATAAATATAATATAATCATTAAAATAAAAAATGTAAATTTTTTTCATGTACTGGCGAATACATCTACATTTGAAGTTTATCAAAGGGCTATTCGGTATCGAAGGAGTTCCCCCAGGGGATGTTCGCTTCTCTTTCACATGCCCAACTTCACAACTACTTATTTGCAAAAGCGGGATAAAGTTTTTTTTTTCAATTTGAAAAATTAAGTGAAAAAGTTCCGCAGCGAATGCGGGTGAGTTAAAAATTCAGCGCCCAATGCGAAAGCTCTTTTGGAGATTTCCATTATAAAATGCTGTTGGGAATACTAAAGCCTATCTAGAATAATTTTCACGAGACAAATTGTACAGTAATCAATAATACAAATATCAACCCACGCAAGATAAAAATGTGCCAGTCATATTGATTCAATCGAATGAAATCTATTATCATTAAAAATATACATTGAATTTAATTTTAATTACAGCTTACCCGCTGTGTCTTATATTGATATGTTATAAATGAATTTCAATACAATAATTTATACAGGGTGGACTTGAAGTAACTGGGAATATTTTGTAGGGTATCGCAAGAATAAGTGAAAAAATACTACTCAGTAGCAACTTTTACGTGTGTATTGTGTTTGTTATACGAAATTTATATTTTTAATTAATATTAAAAAAATAAAAATGAATTAATATTTTGTTTGGTTTATATTTGCGATATCTCACCACCCCCTAAAATATTCTCAGTTATTTCAAATCCACCCTTTATAATACATATGAAACTCGTCATCAGATTAAAATAATATAACATCTAATTTATTAATTGGTTACATTATTTATAAATTTAAAATGTAATTTTTGTTTATTTTTTTGGTTCCGAATAATTGTAATCAGGAGGGGGGTTCTTAGAGATTACAAAGGGTTGTGATGTTTTGTGTTATTCTAAAAATAAACATTCAGAAGCTTGTCCATTCCAATGATTGTTTTCTAACAAAACATTAATATAAAGGGTAGAATTAGCAAAGGCAGTGCAAAAAAGCATTGACAAAAGGGTCTAAATTACCCCCTGTTTTCCCTTGTGTCACCCCTGACATCGTCATGCTTGGCACGCTCTATTCAACATCTATCTTCTTATAAAAAAACTGTATATTTGTACTAAACAACTACATTGAGATTTTAAATCTAATAAATGTACTAAATGCTGAAGGCCTTCTGAATCATGTATACATTTTTCATCAAATAATTAATTTATGTAACGTTCTTACAAATGAAGTATATTATCAAAGAAGAAATTACAGAGATTTTTTTAACAAGTTTGGGTTATTTGTCATTCGATTTTTTTATCTTAATATCAAAATATGAAATATATAAAATATATATAAATAAAATTATATCATCACACATTGTTGGTGTATTTTTTATTGGTTTTATGCTAAATATTTTGTACAAATTTTTTAGTCATCATCTATGTCACCATTTATTATAATGATTATAGTAATAGAATGTAACTTTTAATAACATAATAATGATCGTCTTGTTAAAATAAATAGAAAGATCATGTCTGTAGGTTAGAATTTTACCCTTTATTTTAGCAGAAAAATTATTGTAAATTTAAGTATATTAACTATACTTGATTAATTAAAAAAAATAGATAATATAATTACTAGTAAGGAATTTTTATAAAAACTATTTCTCTACTTCATTTTATGAGATTTGTCAGTAGATGTTGTTTTTAATTTCAAAATACGTTTCTTAAATATTTTTTTTGAATAGTTGTATTTTCGATCGTATCAAATTGAAGCCCTAATGTGTTTTAAGGTCGACATTGTATTTTAATATTCAAAATATATGGTAATGTGATGTCATAGAAGTTGTTGTATGATCGACAGGCGGTCCATCTTGAGCACGTTTTAGACATACTCTATTATTATTATATAATATTTTGTTAAGCTTGAGGCTACTTTTTTTGGCAATATGACAGACCCACTTCACTCCAGCTCAGGATGTGATTAAGGGATGTACACCACCCTTAAAGGACCCGGCCAAATCTTAAAGAGAGAGATCAAGTGTATACTGAATATTCACTACGTGGTGATGAATTTCCACCATCAACAAAGAATAATGAGCATATTATGCAGAGCACTTTAATTTGTTAACAACAATTTTATATTATTTTATACACTTATGCATCTTGATGAAGTCACACAATAAATAACCTACCATAAAAACGATAACATTTTATTTAACGCCATAAAAATGTATTCTAATGTGTTTTATCTACGGGGGTTGGTTAGAGTAAAAAAATAAAGTGCATTATCTTGCTGTCATTAAGACGGTTAAAATAAAATTTGACACAGCCTCTTTGGTCTAGCCTGAGAACACTTTATGGTCTCATTTAGTCTCTATCATTCAGGTTGTAAAACTAGTAACGGTTAGTCGTTTCCTCAATCGGTAAAAACCATCGCAATTAAGCCGACATAAAGAAGTTGAATAAATTTTCTTTGCAGTTGCTTCATTTATATAGTCTTTAAGATTTTTTCGATACAATGATTAATTGTTTACATTTGGTTATATATTTAATTCTTCCGGTGAATATGATAAGATTTATATAAATAAAATATATAGTCTGTTTAAAGTGCTTCCGTATAATGAAAATCCAGTCTTTAATCTATTTTATATAGAACAAAATAATTTAATAAAAAAATAAATGTTTTCCAAAAAAATCCTATTTACACAAGGTGGAATTGAAGTAATTGAGAATGAAAATAATTTAAAATATTTAGTTCTTTTGGAATAGAGTTTGGGTCGCCATCTTAAAATGAGCTGTTTCTATGAAGTACGCAGTGTCGCGTATCTTATGTGCCTGTTTAATTATTTTTTTTACCAGCCTGTTAACCCTTTTGTTGCGATACCCTACAACCCCTTAAAATATTCTCATTTGGTTCAAATCCAACCTGTGTCTTTGTGAATACATTCTTATTAATAATAAAAAACACATATCATTATTTATTTGTTATTTTAAATTATATCGAGGGTATACTGCCAACATGCAGTAAGTCATATTTCATAGTTTTGAGATAATAGCGAATTAGTTAAAAAGGAGTTTTAACAAAACTATAAATTTTTGGTATATATTTGAATAATTTACAATGTGGTATAAGTCAATGACTTCATTTATGTTTTCAAATATAACACAATTATAAAAAAATACCTCTATTTTAACAACCAGAACTAACTAACAGAAACTAAAAATGTAAATTTGACTTAATTAATTTTTTTCTCCCGAAATATTGATAATACGACTAAGTGTGTTTTGGCAGTAGATAAAGTAATAAAAAACATATACAAATGCATCCCTAACTCAAAATAAAACTTAGTGCATTTTCGCACTATACCCCAGATATTCCGATAAAATATAATTTATATAGAAAAAAAATTAAGTGCAAAAAGTAGACCCTCATCACAAGTATGACTGGGAAATTCCGTTCAAGAAAGGAGAAGATATTAGAGAATGGATGGTAGTTTTGTATTGAAACTTGCCTATAGAAGAGCAGCTTTCTAAACATACGTTCTATAAAATATAGTTTGACGTGATCTTCCTTTTCATATTAGGCAGTGACTTTGAACAAATATGTGTAATGGAAACACGCCACTTATCACAATATCGATTGTCACTTTCTATTATTTGTATACAAAGATACCACTTATCACTGTCTATAAGCATACAAATACTAAATCATAACAATGTGACTTGTCTCAACTAATTAAAGCTCATTTATCGAAGAGCAAGTGGAACAATTAAGTAAAAATCTAAAAGGCACTCAATTAATTGTGAAGTGTAAATAATGGAATTCGATGGGATGTTGATACGAAAATATACCAAAAGAATATTTTCTGGTATATATAATATTATTGAATATTTTGGTGGGAATACATGGGTTTGGCTTTCATTTAATTAATGTACACATTCATATTGTACATAATATTTGTAGATATATAACGTAGATTACAATAAGTTTATTAAGAGTAAAACTGCGTATTTAAATCATTTTTGAAAATACGCAATTGTGTTAATAATTCATATAATTCTAATCAATTAATAATATTTTTAATTTATCAGAAATACATACATACATTATTCCCAATCGATCTGTTATTTAGTTTTAAGCAATGTAGAGTGTATTGTTTATTAATCTTCATATCTTTGAATGGGTTATTTTTTTCCCATACTTTTTATTCTCATGTGAGTTATAGGTAAAAATAATAATATATTCTTTACACCTAAGTTTAACTCATAAGATTCTTTGTGAACAATGAATTTGTCTTATTTAATCCAATGCCTTTTGGTGACTTATAAAATAAAAAGAAGATGAAAATAAAACAATAAAATTTATCAATTTGACTTTGATAGAGCTATTCCTCCAAGATCTTCTACATATGTGCAGGTATTTTCAATAGATTATTGGAAAAATATATTACCACAGCCATTACAAATTTTTAGATGAAAATGAAACAACTGGACTTAATGAGGGAATCCAAGATTGTTTTAAATTGAAAATTAAATATAATTTCTTTAATATTAATTTTCGGATTGATTTGGGTCTGTGAAGAGAATCGGATGCTAAAGTCCCGCTTTAGTCAGTCATATATAAATTAATATAAAGCACGAAGGTTTTCTTTGTGATTAAAATATATGTTTCCGGTGATAAATTAAATACCATGGCGTATTTGTAATGTATTCTTAGGCAACTTGGTTTTGTCCATTTGCATATTATGTACTTGAAAAAGTATTTTGATTTATTCAACAAGATACGAAGTGGACATGTGAAATGTAAGTAAGCATTATAAAACACATAATTGAGATCATTTTCTGGACAACCGAAGTATTTATTTATCTTTTATGGGTGGTTAAACTTGGCGACGATAAGGTGTGGTGAAGTTTGATTTTACGACTTTAAGATTGAGGACGTTTTTAACGATGCTGAAGAAATAATTAAATTAAACTTAAAAATGTTCATTATGCAATCTTATAATTAAATGATTTCCAATACAGAGTCATTAAGCAGATACAGATTCTTATTTATATCGCACGCAATAAACTCTTATCAGTACATTTGAATAATTATTTAGACTAGTTTTATAAAGAGTGGAGTATTAATTAGTGAGAATATTTTAAAGGCATGTTGTGTACTGCCAATTTTATTTCGGATATAAATAAATATTATAGTATATAAATTAATATTTTTAAATATCAATAATTAAGAGTCCAACCTGTATAATGTCGGCACTTATACATAATATTTTAACACTTATAAAAGTAGACCAACCAATCAAAAGACATTAAATATTATTTTTATCGTCCAGTTAAGAAAGCTCCTAGGTTAAGTACTTAAATTAAATTTGATTAAACGACTTATATTATATTATAGGTTTAATATTATTCTTTTGAATCTTAAATATTTTCCTTTCCTGTGGATTAAAAAAAAACCTCTTGTTGTTATTCAAAATAGTTCGTCTGTCGAAACAAGAAAGGTGGATTAATCTAGAAATATTTTTCTATATTAAAACGAGATATTTTTCCCGTCGGTATTTAATTAAAGAACGGAAATTACTTTTGTATCGAACAGCGTTTGTATAAACCCGGCTTTGTCCATTGACAGCTTTTCGAATAACACGTAAAACCAGCTTTTTTTACTTTCATTCAATTAGATAACACCTTAAAGAATCTATACATATAATTAAAACAATATTTCAATAGTATTTTTTGGGAAAGATTTACAATTATTTAGTGAATTTATGGTAGTAAAATATAGAGAGTTATTGTTTTTTTTTTCACTGAAAAAAATAGAATACTTATTTTACTTATAACGGCTTTTACAGAAAAATATCTTAGTTTTATAAAATATTTAAATTTCCATAGGAGAATTTGAATTGAAATTAGATCATATGTATATAAATTTGTAGAATTTTGATTCATAATAATTAAATGAATTGTAACATATACTTTTTATCAATTATTCCTACATTTTAATTCATCTATGTACATATATGTACGGATTAATTTAAATTATATATAAAAAATATATTACGGGTTATTAATCGTAATAATAGTATAATATGAGTTAATTAATCGTATATAAATATATATTCTTTAATTTTCATGTGTTATAGATCGAATTTACCTGTTTGCCTTTTAAATAGCCAATTATTAAACCATTTTGTTTTAATAATACAAATAAATTAATGTAATAAATTAAAATTCTAGATTTAAAAAAATCTGAAACAAGGGTTAATTAATTGTATATTAGGTAAATGTTTATTTTTTAATTTTCATGTGTTGAAATATTAAAATTACTTTTATTTGGATATAATATCCTTAAGTAGATTGTGGAGATTTTTAATATAAAGTAAACAAACCTACCCCTAACGACATTTATTGGTGATATATTATAATTTAGCGGTGTGACCAATCACGACAGTTAGCGAAATAGCTTACCTGTTGATAGCTCTTTGATGTTTACCTTACGAAATACAGAGAATAGTGTTATAGTTTAATTGATTAAATTAAATCATATTTTTTTATTATTTCTTAAGCCTTAGTTGCTCCTTATAATTAACAGTAATTAGATAAATTTATTAATAAATATAATATATTTCTATGAATAGAAATATGCCAATCAACCTGAACACTTAATGAGATCTCGTTTAACGGACGACCGGTTTTGCGTGAACTGTCATAACAATTTTGAACGAACTAAACAATAAATAAGTATATTATTACCAATAACTATTTGATTATATTATGCGTTTGGTAATTTAATATTCGGATTTAAATAAAATTTATATAATAATTAATCGCGCAGTAAATTAATAAATCATTGCACAATACCACCATTGACAGATTCCATCGATTGGAAAATTCGTATTTGGTTATCAATGGACGCAAATTGATTGGCGAATTTATTCATATTCCACATGATGATAAATAAATTATACATACACGGAAATATTTCCTGTTTTATTTTATACGAAAGTAGGCTTTATCGCAAACAACGACGTTAGAGAAGAGAAGAAGCATGTCGTCTTAGCTTTTGTTTGGAAAATTTTGTGGAATAAAATGCCGTAATTCTAATACATGTTTCAAAATAAAGCCTTTATTAAATATTTTTATTAAATTTCAATACGTAAAATGATTTTTGGATAAATAGCCTTTAGACACTAATATTAACTGCCGGATATAAATCCCATTGATACCATATCATGTAAAAAAATATTATTGTTCTACTATCATTATAGTTGCCATGATTATTCACTCCATCATCACAATTTTTACTTAATACAGCAAGATAAAAATATTATGAACGTACTATGTATGTATAATTAGAAATTCTTGGGGAAAAAATCAATTCATATTGAAATAATACCTAGCCTAATTCTAGATAAATATGAAATAAAACGGTTCGTTGCAGATGTTAGAAAATTAGGGTATGTAAATACCCAAAATATGTAAA
>JAGTTH010004564.1:0-19839 GCA_022606485.1 Agraylea sexmaculata
AAGTAAAAATCTACAGTGTATAGTTGATACAAAATCACTTAAAAATACTATACATTATTGTGTTATTTTTTGTAAAAATGTAATATCCCTTTAAAACCATTTCTCAATCTGAATTCTTCATTTTTAATGTATAAAAGCCGATTATTTATAGGACAAGTGGTTTAGATATGTGGTTTAAATGTAGGGTTGTTGCGGAAACACGTGAATGTCCAAGTGTGTCATGAAAGTTTAATAGGCTGTTTGCAAAATAGTGGTAAGAGCAATACAAGCGAACAACACATCATTTGTCATCGGTGATATCTCTGGTTGATATCAGCACAAGTATTAGTTATAGTTATAGTCGGGGGTTGTATTTCGGTGGTGAACAATCTAAAAGAGCTGTCAGAGAGGGTGTAAAGTCGTGATGCACGCGAATGTGTCGTTATTGTGACGAATGCAACACCCTAAACTGTCTACATAACTGCATCTCATGTTATTACTGTCTTATGCACATATAATTCAATTAATCAATAACTTATATATCGTATTTTGAGGATCTTACGAAAAAATATGTATTAAAAAATCAAAACCAGTAGAAAAGCATTAAATCGTTACATATGCATCGAGGCATAATGTGTGTGCAGATAAAAGATGAAAAATTTAATCATATTGGGGCTGTATATATATATATATAAATATAGGTTTCCTAAAATTCAGGCAAGATTTAATTTTGATAGAAAATACTATGTTTCTATTAATATGTCTAAATTTCAATACCGGCAATTTAAAAACTTTTATGCGACATGTTTCTCTCCAATAAATTATACAATTTACAAAAAAAACACATACATCATACATTTTCAGAAAAAATGTCAATTTTTCTGATTGATTCTTGAAGTATTTCTGATTGATTCTTGAAGTATATATATATGAAGTGTTCTTTTTACATTATTATGTTAATTCTTTTTTATATTTTGTAAACCATCGTAACGCGTTGGATTATCTGTAAGGTTACGGTGGTTGTAGTTTATGTATATCAAAATAAATAAATAAAAAAGGTTATATATAGAATAACAAATGGGGGTAAATGGGCCATACACATCGCCCATTTTCATTTTGTATTAATCTGACTAAATTTCATTGATATAGCTGTTAATTTCCATGATCTTTTTAGTATAAATAAACCATTGATTTCAAATACAGTGAGGTCTATTTACTCCTATTTGCTATTTAATATCAAATTATAGACTGTATTGATTAAAATCAATTTTTAATAAGAGCATTGTATTTTTGATCAAAATTACTTCTTCAATCACTTTTCGGACAAAAGAAAAATAATAAAGTTTTTTATAAATTCTATAATAATCCAAGAATTACATTGCCAAAATTAATTAAAAAAATATCGTAGGTAGCACTAGATTAATTATAGTTATAAATCTAATTTCCCAACGACTATTATTGGTCACACCGAATAAATAAATTTTAGCTACTTTAAATGAGGTCTTTCCGGAACATAAATAGTGAACTTATAGATTGGCTATTATAAATATTGAAAATATGGACTGTGCCAAATAACCATTTATTTAGTTAAGTCAATATGTATTTTATTACATATTGGTTTTATCAATGCGCATCGGAAAATACGGAAATGTGAGTGTGGCACGATATTCGCTACTAAAATGGTATTTGGACTATTTTATTAATAAAGGCATTTGTATAGAAAAAGGTTAAGGTGGTAGAAATCTAGACTAGTTCAATTCTAAATCGGTATATTTTAACATAGAGAGGATTTAAAGAGTATCGTTTAAGTTGCAGCCATTAGGCATGTTTTTTGCATTTCGTGTTAATTACTCGTGTGATTAAAAGGTATTTCGCGTGCTTCGAAGCTTTTATTGCATAATGATCGGTTGGCGCTCGTCAACAGATAAGCTTACATTTTTCACTATATAGTATATTCTAGTGATTTACGTATAGTTAAGTGTGCATATTGAAAATCAGTACGACCAAATTAATTAATGTACTGGCACGATGTCATTAGCTGTACTACTTCATACATAATACAGCCTCGCATGTTGTTCGACATGTTAAACCCTCCTTTACATCGTTATTATTATATATCATGTTCACACATTTACTATCATTCTAATGCCTTATTATTTATTTACATTCAAACATTCATTAATCTTGTGTTTATAAATATTTTTGTTTAAATCACAGTAGAATGCTTTCCCGCAATTTAAACAAATTAAATATAGTCGTTGCATTTTTACTCGGTTTCTACTTACGAGGGTTGAGTGTATTTAATGCCTATTTTTATACCATTTTTAATTTCCTATAATAATAATATTGTAATTAATTAATTCTGCTCTTTCTTGCGATATCCACACAATACAATGGTCAAACTAAATCTGATCTAAACGTAACATAACCAAAATCATAATGGTAGCGGGACTTTTGCCCCACCCTTTACCTACTGTTCCTAGGACTGGTTTCAAATAGTCAACTACGTAACTTTCGAATTTCATTTTTTACATTTTATGGGTCAGTTACAAAATTCATTTTTGAATTTAATATGCAGTTATACTATTTACGATATTAACTAATTATAACACAAGTTGTATCTAAATCAGAAGCTTATTTCAACGTGTAGTATATTTTAACAATTTAAAAGCATTTTAATAATAAATGAAAGCGAAACCTATATTTTTGCACCAAAATATTTAACAATATAACTATTTTAATTTGTAGATACAATTTTATTTTACTCACCTATCGATTAATTAAAAAATATAATAATATAACCGATAGTGATAAACCAACAGCTATTTATCAAAAAAATGGCTCAATTGGTGATGTTACAATAAAATATTGATCTATTTAAATTATCTTCCTCTGTTCTTCTTACAGGATTGTCTCATTAAACCACCTTACTATTAAATCTCATAAACAATGCGATAATCAGCACAAAAATATGGATGGAGTTATTTTTATACTTATATTCAGTGTGGACTTCATCATGAATTCTTCCTTATGTGTACAATCAACTGTGATTGACTATAAAAGTGCACCTTGGGACTGGTTATTAGTTATGTAGATATCGATCTAATATTAAACGATTCATGTGAAGACTGCCTTTGTGACTGAATACACTTTGTTGTAGTACCTTCACTTTTATGACATATCGATCGAGGGTTCTTCGCGTGTCTTAGTAGTCTCCCCCAGGTAATTGTCGTGCACCTTCATATCCTAAATAAAGCTCACAGGAAAACATGTTTTCGGCGTATGATTTATCGAGGCTCAAGCGACAAGTGCGTGTCTGCTGTGAGCTTAAGGGGAGACCCTAGAAAAACTCCAGACGCACCTGCGAAAATTCCTCGCCCTTCTTTCTCAACAACAGACATTAACACGAGAAAAATAAAAGTGAGTCTTCCTCTCGCCAGCCTCTTTTTATATGAATACTTTTTTCAGCCATGATAATACACAAAATGGGATGGGCTTCCATTGTGTATTAAGTTTCGTAATATATTTGAAGAAAATTGCCTAGTGCTAGAATAATCTTGTTGGCAATACACAGCGCTTACATATTATACCTACAATACATGAAGATGAAAATATTGGGTTTATTACTATTTATTATTATTTCACATTTTTATATCGAAGATAACATCTCTTGCTTGGTAGAAACCCATAATTTCTATTCTGTAAATGTCATTTTTTTGTCAGATACTAATCAATAGTCTAATCAACATCAGGGTAAAATGTTAAATTAATAAACAAATCAAAACTAATGACATCGTCAAGAAATTATGATTAATTCAAAATTCATATTTATTTAACTTAACGCTAATGGCGATTTTATAAACTTTTATTTACTTAAAAATTCATCACAGATTTTTCACTTCGAATTCAACGCTTTTCATATAAAATTTAAACATTTTCATTGCAAATTAAAACTTCTAGAAAAAAGAGATCGAATATTATATAATAAAACATACACTACGAAGTGAAAAATATTTTTTTTTATAATGTCAGTGCTATTTCCTGAATTCGCGAAAAACTATGATCGATCGAAATACAGTTTTCATTTAAAAAATGGCCTCCCTGATCAAAATTATTATTTTTTAGTGTTGCTTTAGTCTCTAAGAATATTAAAAAGTTTTTTTTAATAGCGATCATAAAATTAGTGTATTAAAAATAAAGTGTTTATAGGTGACAGTAAAGCCTTAAAAGCGCAGCAGGGAAAAGTGGCCCAAGACACGAATCGACACGAATGCTTAAAATTTAATATCCTTTTAAAATGTGCGTGCGTGTGTGTGTGTGTAAATTTTATATGAAACTTTTAATGGAAGACTTCCGAACCACAAAAGGACGTAATAATATTGCATCTAAAAATGCTATAAAAATTGGGGAATAACTTTGAAACTGCATTACAGCACGTCCCGTAAATCCTCCTTATAACAACCCCCACTATCGCAGCTGTGGTGCCAGGACTCATCACATCTTCAACCCCCCAAGGGGTGGCGATACAAGGGCACAGCCTTATGAAAATTCCTCTGAAACAAGTATGTCTCGAAGGTTTTATCTCGTGCGTCACAAAATTACAACTCGTTCCGATCTCACGCTGCCTTTTACCCGTCGCGTCGTGCTTCAACCATTCTTTTATTTCTTTTTTTCAACTATGTGCCCGGATTTTCTCAAGACTTATCACCAGCCAAGAATTCTCGTAAACACAGCCGCATTTAGAATAGGGGAGGATTTTGGTAAGATTGTTGTTTTATCCTCATTAAATCAACCAACATTTCAAACTTGAATCATTATCACGATTTCGTGCTGTTTTATATTTACATATATCAAATTAAAATTATTATTTATGAGGTTATGTACAGGCTGGACTAGAATTAATGGAGAATATTTTAGGGGGTGGTAGGGTAAAAAATATTCAAAGTGCATTTGCAATCGAGCTTGTGTCATCATATTGAACTCAGCTGTTTCTGTGCAGTACAGAGTAGTGAAGTCGCGTATGTATTATGTCTGTTCTGAATCGAGCAAATATTTTTTTTATATTAAAGTTTTTAAATTCTTAAATATGCCCCTAAAATATACTCGTTAGTTCAAGTCCACCCTGTATATACCAGCACAAGTGATAAAGTGCTACAAAATGGCTACGAATAGTTTGGTCATGGGTTCAAATCCCGCTCAGTAAAAAAAATATTTGATCTGTTATCCGATTAGGAGATCCGAAATAATATTAATAAATTGACGATTGATCACTGACAGAGCCGCCCTGTCGGTGATATATATAACTGATAGACAATGAATTAAAACTTTCTTGTGTCTAAAAAAATATCTTTGAAACGAAACATAATTTATATATATATAGAATATTTTTCACATATTTCAAATTTTCATTATGATATCTTGGTGCTTATAAAAATTTAAATATCGACTTTGTAAAGTACTAAGTTATTTTAATTGTGTACATAATTAATGAAGCCATAAGCTGGTATGAGCGCTGTTCATTAAACAGGCTAGTTCCCCCGGTATAGTATATCATTGAGGGGGAGTATAGAAATACAGGAATAGGTAAAATGAAGATGAAGGGTATAAATAATGGAAGAATATTAAGAAGCCGTATAAGGAGCGATCTCTTTACACGTTACGCATGTTCGTCACGATGGCAACACTGTCAGATACCCCGCGGCGTCACGACGCTATTCTGAAGCCTCCTTTTCATACCTTCCAACCCCTGTCTCTTTTGTCAATGAATCCCTCTCGTTCGATGCAAACCCTATGTACGCCTTTCTAGATTTACTTATTGAATTAACCGATTTCCTTGATAAATTAACATGCGGTTTTCCGTGAAATCGGATATTCTATAAAGCAACATTCTAGAAATATAACCACACAATGGTTCTAATAAATTTGGAGATTATTCTGATAAAAATATTACGAGGATACAAGGGGCGACAACTTAATTACGTTGTGGAATTTCTTCCTTGTTAGGGACTTGTTAACAAGAAATACTTGCGGCTAAACGTACTATTAGACGTACTGTGTAGATGCATGCAAGTGTTCAAGTGATACGTTATTGCACGTTTTGACGCTTGCAAGTAACTTGAATGCAAGAAATCATAATATAAGATGTCACATTTCCTGCAGCCATACCATTTAAGCATAAGATTTCTGACTTATAATTAATCATGAGTTACTAGTTAAAGATAATTATCACAAATACTCAATTTATGAAGTGGGTCATCATTTTAAATTATTGATAAAACTCCATTATTTTTATTATGAAAAAATGAAAGATCCACTTTATTGAAAAACAATTATTAATTAGTTGAAAGGCAAGTTAAACATGGCACTTAAGCTCGGGATTCCTAGTTGTGCGTTGTCGTAAACGTACACCGTAAAGACAGTAATAGAGTAGTTTTGCTGTACTTTTGATCGGTTTTTGTTAATTAGTGCCTCGTCAACAAAAAACCGATCATAGGTATAGCGATGTAACTCTACCATCGTATTTACGGTGTATGTTTACGGTGACGTATACCTGGGAATCCATTACATAAGAGATATACTTGTATGCAATAATCAGGCATGTGTATCCATGGTACAGTTGCATTACTTGCATGCAACTAAACGTCTAACAGTTCCTCAAAGCATTATTTCATATAAAACTTCAAATTAATTTTATTATGAGTTTAAGAAGGTACACTTTTCATTTAACAGAGTTGAAAGTTTGACATCCACCCACTCTTCTGGACGGTGTTTTTTTTTCTTTTTTAGTGTTGGTGTATCGCTTGCAAATCCTCACGCCCTCCTCAAAATGAGATTCAGTGAAGTAATGCGTCCACTAAAAGTCAAGTTTCTTGTTATTCCTCGCCCCTTTCTCCCTGCATCGTCTTCATACTACAACTGCAACCCTCTTTCCTAGCCAGCCTCCTTTACTTCCCCTATACATAAAAAACAGCTGGCCCAAGTCTACTTCCTTTCCCTCTCTTGCTCACTCTTCAACTTTGAATACAACCTCTTACTTTCTTGATCCGCCCCCGCCTCTTCGCAAACCGACGACGCGCGAAATAAGCGTCGTCGGATTATACAATATTTGTAATTCAATTTGCATTGCTCTCGTTTTATGAATGTTGACACATTAATGAAATAAGCAATATATTTTTTTAAATAAATAAATAGCATATGTTATAATAAAATCTCATAAGTTATTTTGAGGGGAGGTCACGAAGTCCAGGGATATTGGCGCCGTTTTATATTCATACCGCAATATAACTGATCTTTTTTAAAAGAAGAAAGGGAAAAGACATCTCGGTAGGGTGGTCGAGTGGGTGCCCTTCATGCATATTGAGGCGATGGAGCCTTTTTTCATAGTGGTGAGGGTTTCTCCTAATTAAATCACGGACACTGAGATCCTCCCCGCGGCGGTATTTTTATTACTTTTTTTAAAAAACTCAGCAGTAAGAAACACCCATAATTTAGAGTTGTTGGTGTTTTTGTTAATTTGAAAAGTAACTTTCGGAAGCAATTATAAATTAATTTAAAACACTAACAAGCTCAAAAATGGTACGGAAAATATTCCGGTGTCAATTTGGCATATGTATCAAATATATTTGGTCATATCAATTTGTGTTTGTTGCGCTGTCTGAGAGGGTAAAAAAGGGTGAAGATTCTCAGTGGTAAACAGTAAAAAAGAGTAAACGATGAGATTCGATAGTAGCGTAATGGTGTAGGACGGCCGGGTGAAGATTCGTAGTGGTCCCTGGGGAAACATGGAGGCTCCCTGATATTACCAACCACCACACTTTTAAGGGGATACAAACCACTGTTCTACAAAGTACACTCACTAAAACTAAACGTTCCTCCTTACCCTGTATTGAATTTCTTACAAGCCTTTTAAGCACTCACACTCTCTTCCCCATAAATATGAAAATTTACAGGCATTAAGTTTTATTATCACATGTATAATATTAATTCCATATTATTATGTTTTTAAACAGGTTTATGTTTGTACCAGCCACCGAGAATAGTAGAACACCCACAAGATTTGGTGGTTGCTCGTCACCAGCCCGTGACCTTAGAATGCAGGGCTGAGGGAGATCCACCCCCGGTCATTCGGTGGTACAAAGATGGAGTTCTATTACCAGCCCCTGGAGATGCTGGAGCGTCACAGCCGAGAAGAACAATACTACCTTCGGGAGGTCTATTCTTCTTGAGGACAGCTCATGCTCGAAGGGATTCAGACGCCGGAACTTATTGGTGTGAAGCCATTAACAAATACGGCACCACGAAGAGTAGAAATGCAACACTACAAGTTGCAGGTGAATTAATTAAGAAGATAAATAATTTATTGTAATTTTATTTGGATAATAATTATAATTTTGAATGATAGTTTTGAGAGAGGAGTTTAGATTAGAACCAATTGACACGAGAGCAGCAGCTGGAGACACGGCACTCTTAGAATGTGCTCCACCAAGAGGAACTCCAGAACCTAGTGTTGCGTGGAGAAAAAATGGACATTTAATAGATTTAGAAGCTAGTGATAGGTATTTTTATTTTACTTAGCATTACCAATCTTATTGGAAATTATTTTTAAATTACAAAATTTAACACAGGATATCAATTGTTGATGGTGGTAACTTGGTTATTCAAGACCTCCGAACTTCAGATGAGGGTCGATATCAATGTGTAGCAAAAAATGCTGTCGGCATGAGGGAATCAGAAATTGCCAACCTTTTTGTGCATAGTAAGATCGTATTATTTTTTTTTCCAATCAACAGAAACTTATTAAATTTTTTTCAACCGTAGTCAAACCGTTTATAATTGCGGGACCCGAAGACGCTACGGTGCTATCAGGAAGTAGTGTAACCTTTGAATGCAAAGTAGGAGGTGATCCACTTCCTGATGTTTTATGGAGAAGAACTGCCGATGGCGGTCATATGCCATTGGGAAGAGTTCATATTTTAGAAGATAGGGCTTTGAGATTGGATTCAGTAACTGTGGAAGATCAGGGCGATTATATTTGTGAAGCGGATAATACTGTTGGCCGAGTCTCAGTTTGGGGAACTCTTACCGTCCATTGTAAGTATTTAAATTAAGTCTTAAAATTAAACAATTTCTTCGAAAATACTCAACTAAATAATTTTCACAGCTTTACCATATTTGAAAATTAAACCTGTTACCCAGAACGTGGAAGAGGGTAAAAATGTTCATTTTGAATGTAGCGCGACAGGTTATCCCAAACCAAAAATATATTGGGCCATTGAAGGTAACCATTCATTTATTTCACCGGGGACGTTCACCAATAGGTATAGTGCTTTGGACGGAGGAGATGGAGAATCTACATTTATACTAAAAAATGTCACCAAATATGAATCAAACTCCGTGATAATTTGTACAGCGATCAATTTGGCGGGGTCTGCCGTGGGAAAGGCGAGATTTATTGTAACTTCCGAAAGTGACAGACCACCTCCGGTAATAACTATAGGGCCTTCCAACCAAACATTACCATTGAAATCAGTAGCTTTACTACCTTGCGGAGCCGAAGGGTATCCACCCCCTGTTATTTCGTGGTATCACAAAAACATCCCCGTTGTCCGGTCAGACAGGATACACATAAACGATACAGGAACCATGACAATAAAGGACCTTCAAATGAGTGACAGTGGACTGTACACTTGTGTTGCATCATCTAAAAATGGCAAATCCGTTTGGAGCGGAAATCTAATAGTCGATGTTCCCACGAATCCGAATGTGAATTTTTTTCGAGGTCCTGACATGTCTTCTTTGCCAGGTACACCGAGCAGACCGCAAATAAGAAATCAATCTGAATATAGTGTCACCCTTACCTGGACACAAAATTATAAGATAGGCTCGTCTTCATTGCTCGGTTATCAAGTCGAGATGTTCGGTAAGGATAATACAGGCGTTGGAAGTAATTTTCACGAGTCCAAATGGGTCATAGTGGCTCAACGTCTCACTGATACGATTTATACCCAAAAAGATCTCCCCAAGAGAGGAGCTTATACATTCCTTGTAAGGGCGGAAAATGCTCATGGATTTTCACCACCCAGTGTCCTTTCCGAAACGGTTCTCATAGATAGCGATGAAGATATCCCACTGAAAAACTCTGATGATTCAGTCATGATGGAAGCTCGAACGTCCCTTCAATCAGATGAAATCGTAAAACTAGTTGATGGCTCTGCTGTAAACTCTACTTCAATAAAGCTGTCTTGGAAAGTAAGTACATTTATATTAATGTACATTTTTTTAATAATTTCAATTTACTTATAAAAAACGCGTATTTTAGACACTAATAGCAGATCACCTCGAAGGATATTATTTATACTATCGACCTATTGATACTTCAAACGATACATCCGAATCTTATAAAATAAACACTCTGGTGTATATTCGTGGTATAAATCAAGCAGAAATTAATGACCTTAAAAAATTCACAAGCTATGAAATTTTCCTTGTACCTTTCTATAAGAAAATTGAAGGTCGGCCATCGAACATGAAAATTGTCAAAACAGCAGAAGACGGTATTTATCCCATCCCACCTATATATTTATATAGCCTGAAAAATATAATAATTTATTATTTTCTTATTTAGTTCCGGATGCCTCTCCTTTAGATTTGGAGGCTTCACTTGTTAATTCTTCGACTGTATACTTAAAATGGAAGCCCCCTCCTCTGGGGACTCACAATGGAGCTATTGTTCAATATAACGTGATATTACAAGAAGCTGATGATGATGGCAAAGAAGCCGTAGTTCATAATTCCACAGTTTGGGGTTTAAATGCACGAATCGGTGGACTCAGAGGAGGTGGTTCTTATTGGGTTAAATTAGCTGCAGGTACCATGAAAGGAATTGGACCTTTTACTCTACCGGCAAAATTGAAAGTACCTCCAGGTACAGGATTTAACTCAGACCTCTTCGATAGGAATAACAGGTATTATTCAAACGATAAATATTGATTAATTAATCAAATAATTGGCAATAATAAATATAATAATTTAGGAATCAATTTGGACACGACCTGCAATCAGCAGTCTCATCAGATTTACTCACCGAAACATGGTTTTTGGCACTACTAGGCTCAATGCTTACAATTATGATACTACTTTTTGCAGCTATGTATTTTGTTCGCAGAAAGCATCTTATCATGAAAGAAGCCCCATTACCAAATCTTTACGGTAAATATTTACATTAAAATTTACCGAGTTATTTATTTTAATATATATTTTTTGTGTTCAATAGACCCTCATACAGGAAATAAAAGTATGGGAAATCATTTGAGTATCAAATCGAGTTTGGGACTTCCTCCCCCTTCTTCCAACTACAAACAGGGTGGTAATGTCAAGACTGACTCGTTACTTTGGGTCAAAAGCAGACCGGATACCTGGAAGCATGAAAATATGGTTGAATATAGTCAAGTGGCAAACAATTCGTCGAATTTACCCGAATACGATAAAATCAATCAAAATCAAATGCCTGACTATGCTGAAGTCGATGCTGCGATGATCACTTTCAAAAAAGGTAACTTCGAAGATGCCACATCACCTGCTGCTTATGCGTCTGTGACTTTAGTTCCAAGTCCTGGAAACCCCACCGGTTCAATGGTGAGTTTTATTTGATCAATCTAAAAATTTGTATTTTTTTTTTATTTTAAAAATAATTTATCAACAGGACTGGACGAATAGGTATGGCAGCAGCAATATCAAGGTGAATGAACAACATGATGAAGAAATGTATCCCGCAAGCAATGGAGGATATTTCAACAGGAACGTATTCTACGATTCGTACTTCTGCAATCAGAACAGCGGGAAACTTCCTCAGGTTAGTCGTTCTGGTGTTGATAAATCTAATTTGTCCCTGCCAAATGACGGACCAGTGTCAAAGGATAGTTATTCCCAACATCAACAACAGCAAAACTATTTTGCGACAGGTAAAAGAAGTGCTCGGCATTTACGACTAGTGACAGGTGATCATAATTCAAGTATCAGAATGCAAGAAAATCCCACATTCGGTCTTGAAGACTATTCAAATTCTGTACAGCCCATGAAAATTCTCAACCATCAATTTGTGAGGTCTTCGAATCAGAGAACTTCTCCCATGAATGATGGTGTTCCTGTGTTCGCATCCTTCAAGTCTAAGAATAGAGGAGATTCTGAATATCATGCGTCAACCATAAGTGAACCCTGCAACAATTTGTAAATCAAAAAATATATATTTTTATTATAATCCACTAATTTACGGCCTCTACCATATCATATCGAGTTATATATAAAACTTTTTTTTCTATGTATATTTTAACTAGCATCTGATGTTCATATCAACAAGTTACCCGTTCGACAAATTATTTGTTCCTACTATTAGTATTAAGATGTTACTGTAAATAAACACGACGAAACGTACTGACCGCCAAAAACTTTTGTATAATATTTTCATATTACTATATACTTTAAAACCTTAGTTAATAATGTATATAACGTGTATAGGTTATACAAACAAGTTGTGATTTAAAAACATGTAACGGGTGGAGCAAAAGTCCCGCTACGAATTTAATTGCGTGTCATCTTTGTTGTGGTCATGTGACAGGATAAATAAAGGCGAAACTGATCTAAACGTCACATAACCGATATGGTGCACAATCAAAACAGTAGCAGGACTTTTCCTCCACCCGTTTATTTTGTGATAAGTGAATATCAAATTAATCGGACTGTAATTCCTTTATTGTTTTCCATTCAAAGTCGCAATAATCAATGTAGTCTAGTCGAAAAAGAAAACAATTAATACGTACTTGAAGGCCTCAAATGAATTATTTGTACAAAAAAATATCATTATTTAACGCCATTGTATATAATCAGTTATTTATATTATATTAAGTGAATTAAACTTAGCATGCATATCTAAAAAAAATGTCCATGTTGTATATTTAAAACAGTCTATCATCCCTAATTGATATAATAATGATAGCTATGATATTGCAATTATTTTATCGCGTGATATAAATGCGAAATGTTTGTACTTCAAATAATAAAACAAAATGTGAAGTTTTCCACGAGCTTGTTTGATTTGATACACAAAACCCATTTAACTTATGAAATCCAATTAAATATCATTCAATTGTGGGTAGCCAATGGAGTGAGCAGGTTTAGAAGTGTCAGATTCAGTGTCCAGCCAAGACAGTGGTCTGCGACGAAAAGGTATGAGATGTTTTAAATCTGGCTTGGGTGAAATTTAATTAATTGGAAGCCACCATCCGAAGTAGACACGGCGGAATGCTTGACTGAAAATCCTGAAGACGCGGCTCCTGAATTACATGCTCGGCTGATCCACTCACCGCCCTTCTATCTTCTACTACTACTATGTACAATGTTCCAGCCTGAAGCCCTGAAAAACAACACTAGATATGTATAAATGTCTTTATATACACACACACGTATAACGGTGCAATTGCAAGAGACAAACTTATTTCACGGTTCAAGTGTGTGCTTCTACGGTTTGATGAAAAACAGTGCAATCGCTACGTACTTAATCCAAATATTTTATACATGGTATAAATACATGGTTGCTCAACACAAAAATGATAGTTGCTAGTTGAAAGCGCTTAGAACCTGAAATAAAATTTATAGAGACTAAATATTATATCCAATTCCAAGAAGTCGACAAAATCATTAATTTAACACAACGTAAGAAAATAAATATTGGGTTTGCTTTTTATTTAATATAAGAATTCATTATTATTAGTAGGTACTATACGGGGTGGCTTTAAATTAACTGAGAATATTTAGGGTATCGCAGGAACAAATGAAAAAATATATTAAATATATATTTTTTATTATATTATTTACATATTAATATTAATTAAAAATATTGATAGCGCCTTTGGAATCGAGTTTGAGCTACCATCTTGGAATCTGCTGTTTCATTGAAGTACTCTGTAATGACTGTCGCGTGTATATTATATCTTTTATATACTCAATCAATATTTTTAATTAATAATAAAAACATTTTTTTAAAACTATTTAATGTTTTTAAAGCTTATATTTGCGATACCCTACCACCCCTTTAAATATTCTCAGTAAATTTAAGTCCACCCTGTATAATATATAGTCGGCTTTCTTTGCAGATTACGTAACTCCTAAATATTTTATATTTAGAATTAAATGCAACCTAGTAGACATTTTTAATGCGGAAATGTTGGATATATTCATAACAAAATATTACATTTTTATTTCACAAATATCATAATTTTCATTTTGATGCACTCATTCGAACGAAATAAATAAAAATGACTCCATAGGGTTCCAATAATAAATGTTCAAATAAAACAATCTAATTATGATTTAGATAAAAAAATCGCAAAAATAACTTTCACAGTCTGAAAAAAGCCCACAATATTGGCTTACATTAATTAAATATAGGAATTGCGTTTTAACATAATATATTTATATCTATGGACCGTATTCAATATAACAGTGTACACCAATACTACTAAGCTCTAGTCTATTCGTACACGTACCAGCTAGCACGACGTACCAACACACTATTATATTGAATACGGCCCTAAACTTACAACTGTTACAAATACTAATAATTGAGTTAATATGCATATTTAACAATTTTTTTCATGATGATCACCCACCGAAATAAAGGCAAATATTTCCCGAAGATCTGACTATGATCACAGACATATTCAGACAAAACATTTTCTAATATCACCCTTTACAAAAAGAAACTTTCACTAGTATATCATAATATTCCAGTCTATGTTTAGGGCAAATATTACAAGGATTATTTCATTCGGTTGTGGGCATAATTTGTTTGAGCAATTGAAACAGTGAAGGCTGTCGCATTCCCTGAAGCGGTTTTTCGAGGAGAAAATGCATACGTTTTGAATTTCAGTGTAGAACAAAGAAGTGAAGGTATGTAGTATTAGAATGTATAGAGGATGAGAGTAAAAAGTGTACATATGTGGTTGGAAATACAGCAATGCTCACACTTGCTTTGTGACATTCCATATTGTGGAAGGTTTACTACCATCTTCTCGTTACTTTGTTCAATATATGCATACATATATACCACAAGCACAATATTTTAATTTATTATAGGGCTCAATTATAACTTGTATCTGATGGTCAATGTAAGTCTTTTTCAAAAAGTATTGTCTGCTCTGTGGCACTCTTGACTGCTTTTCGTTTGATCCTATCATGAGTTTCGTCTAATGTGTATTGTGCCTTAAAAAGTTTACCTGAATGCCCGGCTATAGCTTTAATAATGTTTCAAGTAACGGAATATTTGTATATGACACGAGATTTGTACAATCTGTTGTCGCATAGCACACGATTTAACACGCGTTGAAGAAACCGGTCTTAAGTCGACTTTATTCCAAAATGAGTTGATTGAACTACAAGAAGATGAATGGTTAAGAAGATGCATTTGTGATTTTAAAATATTTATTTAATTTTATTATTTAACGCCTTGAAAGGTAGATGAATTCATTTTAACTAATTAATCACTGAGACGATATAAATATTCAAAAAGGTTATATTTACACTAAACAAACTGTAATTAGATAATCAACCCAAAGCAGACAAAAAGCTGAAGATAAATTAATATTCTTCAATTATTTTTTAAAAGTGTATGTCAAACTTAAGATAACTTAACCAACGGTCATGATATGCAGCAGTTTGCAGTAAGTAAGTATAATTTGATATTAACATAAAAGAGTGTAGGTTATTATCATTAAAAATGTTAGATTAGGTCAGGTAAGATTATTTAACTTACCTTACGACCGAATATGCAAGTTCAAAAGAAACCTACATTATTTATATCTTTGAATTAATTATATTTTTCAAAAACAACAATAATTTGAAAATTAATTCTATCAAAAACACACAAACTAACTTTCCAGCGAATAATGTGAATTCTTGCTTATATTATGTATTCTAATTAAAAATATTATTTTTTACCATATGGTTGTGAATTTTAATTACAGTGCGATTTTAAATATATTTTTATTTTTTGTAGATATTTAAAATAAAAACACCATTAATAAATTATTTGAATTGCACTTTGATTATATAACATGAGTGTGAAGGTTTAATTTAACAAAAACATTTGCACGTTCAGCTTGTGTATGAAATGTAATTTATAGTAAAAAGCCAAATGGCTTCATATTTCACCGGCCAGAAATAGTCAAATAGCCAATTTCCAATTACAAAACCAAAATTTATCAATTAACGATCATTAGTACTAATGTACACATTCCATTAGTTTGTGTTGCGGTCAGGTTGATTTTGTTAATTATATAATATGCAACAATTATGTATTCGTATACTTGTGTAATTATTATCGACAATTTAATCCCTGTTTGAAAAATATTACACTTTATATGTGCATGCAAAACCAGGCAGTAATTGAAAATCGAGCATTGGTTATAATGCCTGGAATAAAACTGTATAAATGTAAAATACACTCGAACGTTTTATTTTCAGTTCGAATAAATTCACAAGTACAGAACTGAACACTCTACAAATTATGAGTATTTTTTAATTGGATATATTTCTCTTTTAACAAATAGTATTCGGCATGATTGTAATGTATGGACCGTTAGTTTTAGCATAAATTATCAATAGTGACCACTGAATGTTGTGCTTCATACAAACTATTGTTATAATAGTTAAATATACCCCAATAACAGACCTAAAAAATCTGTCATACGAGGCCTGCCTCTGCTTCCTGTAGAGGAAATCAAGCAGGACCTTAGCGACAAAGGATTTAAAATAATAGACGTGTTCCTAATGAAAGGAAAAAATGGCTCCATTACGAAGTCACCCCTATATTTAATAAATCTCAGCAATGAGACAAATATGAGTGACTTCAAAAACACTACTAATATCTGTCACTGTAGAGTGACAATTGAAAAATACTCTCTTGGGAGAAATTCTATCACGCAATGTTTCCGTTGTCAACAGTGGGGACACGCAGCATCCAACTGCAACAACGCATTCAAATGCGTGAAATGTGGCGGCGATCACCAGACTTCCACATGCATAAAGGATGCCACTTCCCCCGCAAGATGCTGCAATTGCGGAGGGGACCACACTGCAAATTACAAAGATTGCCCTGACAGACAGAAGCAGATCAAATTAAGATCTACCCCCAAGCTGCCAGCTGCGAGACCGGCCACCCAGCGTGCACCAGTGCCGCCCCCGAACATCGTCAACGGACGCTCCTGGTCCCAGGTTGCTCGTGGACCAATGGCCGCCCAGGTCATCTCCCCGTCCACATCTCATCACGTGACTGACCTGTCATGGGCACAGATTGCCCAAGGTCCCACCACCACATCTACTGCGAAGAACATTACCGCCCCAATCTCTAGCGCTGATATGCCGATAGGAGACCTGATGACTCTTGTATTGAAGGTTCAAGAGCTTCAGCGGAAGCTAAAGACATGTCAGACAAAGAATGAAAGGATATATCTCATCATGGAGCTCGCCGCATCGCTTGATAATGTCTAAGGTTAGTCACTGTTCTAATATTAAGATTGTTGCTTGGAATTCCCGGGGAATTTCAAATAAACTCGACGAAATGATTGACTTTATGTTAAGAGAAAGTGTTGACATTGCATTGATAAGTGAAACGTTTCTTAATACAAATATAATTCTGAGAAGACCAGGTTTTGTAATACATCGCAACGATCGAGTTTGCAAAACAGGCGGTGGTGTTTTAATCGTGATGAAAGACTCTATATGTCATTCGAAAGTTGTAATTCGTAAAACTAACTCAATTGAAGTAATAGCAATTAGTGTATCTATTAATAATAAAACTCACATTATTGCCTCGGTTTATAAGCCACCCAAAATAGAAATTTGTCAAGATGATATCCACAAAATTATGTCTCTCGGTAAGGATGTTATAATTGCTGGTGATCTTAATTGTAAAAACACTTTTGGCACTGTATTCGCGGAAATAAGGATGGCCGTTTACTAAGAGAATATTGTGATAAAAAAGACTTTCGTATCCTTTTCCCCGAAAGTCCAACGCATTTCCCACCCAAAGGATATCCATCCATCCTTGATATTGCAGTGGTTAAGGGTTGTCCTTCTCTCACCGAAGTTGACGTAATACAGTCACTTTCCTCCGATCATCTCCCTATTGTATTTAACATCGGCGGAAATTACAAAATCACCCAAAAAACCTTCTTTAGTTATGAGACGGCTAATTGGAACGCTTACAAAACTCATATTAACAATAACGTTACACTTAAATTCGACACTAACAACACATTTCACGTTGACAATGCAATCACTACACTCACAGATTCTATTAAGAACGCCGCCGCCTTATATATTCCTGTTAAAACCATTAACAATACTTTTAAGAACAAACTTCCATCTGAAATTGTGGACTTAATTCATGTAAAAAATAGATTAATGAATCAGTGGCGAAAGAAAAGAAATTGTAAACTCAAATCTGTCATAAATGCGCTAATTTTAGAAATTAAACATAAAATTAAAATTCATAAAAATGAATCCTGGGAACAGAAGATAAGGTCTCTCAAAACACAAAATAACTCACTTTGGCAGATGTGTGAGTCGATGACTAGAAAAACATCCTTTATCCCTCCGCTCAGGAGCGAAGACTGTAATAAAATTATTTACAAGGCTCAGGAGAAAGTTGATCTCATCGCTGAAACATTCGTTAAAGCACACACATTGACACATAATGACACTACAGATAGTCTCACAGAACAAACAGTTACTAAGTCAATTAGGAATCTTCACAACTATTCTGAATGTGAGATTGACGAGGTAACTCTTTCTGAAATCTCTGATATTATTCAAAAATCAAAACATAAAAAATCACCAGGACACGACAACATTAACAACACTCTTATTAAACACTTACCACAAAAGGCTCTTGATTGTTTGGGTAAAATATTTAACTCGTGTCTTATTCTTGGATATTTTCCAGATAATTGGAAAGCAGCTAAAGTAGTCCCTATATTTAAACCCGGTAAAGACAAATCCCTTCCCAGTAGCTATCGTCCTATCAGTCTCCTCCCCTGCATGAGTAAAATCTTAGAGAAAGTCATATTAACCCGCCTGCGAAAAACTCTGGATTGCGTCATTCCTAATGAACAATTCGGATTTAGACCGGGCCATTGTACCACTTCACAACTAACAAGAATCTCACAGCATGTTAGAGGAAATTTTAATAATAAAAAAGTACGGGAATGATTTTCCTGGACTTTGCCAAAGCTTTTGATGTAGTCTGGTTTGATGGTATCATTCACAAACTAATTAACACTAACACTCCACCATATCTCACCAAAGTTATTCAATCTTATCTTACTAACAGAAAATTCTCAGTAGATATTAACAATGTTAAATCTGTACAGCATCCAATCCTTTCGGGAGTTCCGCAAGGAAGTATTATCGCCCCTTATCTTTTCAATCTATTCATCCATGACATTCCTATTCCTCGTAATTGTTCCTTAGCTCTTTACGCGGATGACACCGCTATATTCACATCATCTTACAGATTAGACACAATTCGTAGACGCCTCCAAGCATCTTTAGACCTACTAACACAGTATTACTCTCGCTGGAAATTAAAACTCAACGAGAGTAAAACTGAAGCAATAATATTTACTAACAAAAGAAAGCGATCCCACATCCCCCCCCTTAGTATCAATAACGAACAAATTCCTTGGCTCAAAGAAGTCAAGTATTTGGGAGTTATCCTAGACTCCAAGTTGAACTGGTCCAAGCATGTGAAATATGCTGTGGACAAGAGCAACCTGGCTATTAACACCTTATATCCACTTATTAACA
>JAGTTH010004566.1:0-21509 GCA_022606485.1 Agraylea sexmaculata
AGAGAAGGCAGGGTAGACCTAGGCTAAGGTGGGCGGACGAGTTCTATAAGGTAGTTAGGAGTTTAGGTATAAATAACTGGAGAAGCATTAAGTGGAAGATGCTGGTGCGGGAAGCCTTGGTTCATCACTGAACTGGAGTGCTTGTGATGATAATGATGATATAAATTGGGAAAACAATTTATTTTACGAGCCGCCTTGTGGCCCTGGAGCTAGAGTAACGAATTCATGAGTGAGACTCTCAGGTTCGATCCATGGTGCTGGAAAAAACGGTGTCTAATGGTGTCATTTGGTAGATCTACTAAATCTGACGGACTTTATTGCTGTGTGGTGGCCTGGGAAACCACCTCTACTATAATAGGCCAAAGTGTCCTGGCCAACTCCTTACAAAGGGATTGCCCTTACATATCATTGCTTACAATTTTATTTATTTAGAAATATGCTTGCCACTAACAGGTAAACTCTCTTGTAATATTTGTGCTAGTTCTTTTTCAAATACATAACCCATTTAATTATAAAAAAAAAACATTACAGGTGGTAAAACCTAATCCGCTATGAAGGCGTAATTCGTTAATCCCTAATTACAAATTAGAAATCATAATAATAATATTTGTAAGAAGTGAAAGCAACAATAGAACAGATCGAAATAGCTTTTGTATTTGTAAAAAAATATTACACGATTATAATAAATTACACGAGTAAATTTACCTTGTGCGCTATTTTTATGATAAAAAGTTGTATAAAGTCGCTCATTATTTGTCAGGAACGGACCGTGGAAAATTCGAGGCCATGGGGTAATTTATTTAGGGGCCCATAAAATCCGTCGGAATGTAACCATATTCTCATAATAAATAATTGCAGAATAATATAAAATTCTCTTTTGTCACTTGGAAAATTTTGTGTAGCCAATTAAATTCGAAATAATAATGTGTCGCCTGGGAAACCATCTCACTGTAAATTTTACGACAGTAAAGAGCGTTTTTTGCAATTGAATATATGAATGTGTACTCAATCGTTACCAAAAATAAGATGATCAAACATCATCTGCTAGGTCCGCCAGCTTGATATTTACCATCCACTTGTCCAGCCTTCTAATTTTGATGGTGTTGACTGAACTGAAATATGTAATAGCATTCCTATAATCAAATAATATTGTAAATTATCATTTTATTAGAATCAGGATACATTTTGATCAAAATATTTATATAAAAAATATTTTATTAATCAGGATACTTTTCTATGTAATAAATATGTATATTTTTGTAGTCTTATTATTTTTTATGCATTAAATAAAAACCGCTTTTGGAATATGCGAAATCTGGTCGTCCTTGATGTTTGTTTATCTCACATGGACATTCTCCGCAACGTTAAAGGGATTTAATTAATAATTGAATGTTTTATTTCGTTGCAGATCGCCACCGCAAAGGACAGACGAGTCACTCGCAATTATATATGCAGGTAAAAATGATGTGATTATTAATTAATATATTATGTGGTCGAGCCGGTACAACTTTCACCGTCGACGGTACGGTCGATAAGTGTCGAAATCGCTTGGCGCAACACACTCGTATTGTATTGTACTTGATCACGTGGCAGCGAGCGATTGTGGCCTTTATGATTGTATCAACACTGATGAAAATACTAGCACTTCCCGCTTCTGTTCAATCATAACTGTAACACTCTCTTTGTTCATATTATTTATATCTTTCGTTTGGGGTTTTGAGAATTATACTTGATTTATCGTTTATTGAAATCACAATAATAATCTTCATTGATCGTTATTAATACAATTCCCGTATTTATCGTTTATTTGAATAAACTCCATATAGTCATATAGATTTTCCGCTTAATCTAATATTTGGTTTTATATAGTGTATATTTTTTTATATTTTACTCGATCTATCGTTTATTAAGATCATAATAATGCAATAATAATCTTAATTAATCGTTCTTAGCATAATATTATTCCCGTATTTATCGTTTATTTTAATAAATTCCATATAATTGTATAAATTTTACATTCAATGTAATATTTGGTTAATAATTGTGTATATTTTTTTATATTTTACTCGATCTATCGTTTATTAAGATCACAATAATCTTCGTTGATCGTTCTTAATATAATATTATTCCCGTATTTATCGTTTATTTGGTATAATATTAAATAAATTACATATAATTGGGCAGATTTTCCATTCAATCTAATATTTGGTTAATAATTGCGTATATTTTTATATATTTTACTCGATTTATCGTTTATTAAGATCACAATAATCTTCGTTGATCGTTCTTAATATAATATTATTCCCGTATTTATCGTTTATTTGGTATAATATTAAATAAATTACATATAATTGGGCAGATTTTCCATTCAATCTAATATTTGGTTAATAATTGCGTATATTTTTATATATTTTACTCGATTTATCGTTTATTAAGATCACAATAATCTTCGTTGATCGTTCTTAATATAATATTATTCCCGTATTTATCGTTTATTTTAATAAATTCCTTATAATTGTATAGATTTTCCATTCAATGTAATATTTGGATATAAATTGTGTATATTTTTGTAATATTCGACTCGATCTATCGTTTTTTTTTTAATTACAATTATGCAATAATAATCCTCATTGATCGTTCTTTATATAGAAATATACCCGCATTTATTGTTTGTTTGGTATAACATTTAATAAATATTTGGGCAGACTTTCCATTCAATATTTTTTTTATAAATTGTGTATGTTTTTGTAATATTTTACTCGATTTATCGTTTATTAAGATCACAAGATTGCAATAATAATCTTCATTGATCGTTATTAATATAATATTATTCCCGTATTTATCGTTATTTCATATAATATTTAATAAATTTCATATAATTGTGCAGTTTTTCCATTTAATCTATTTTTTGGGAAATAATTGTGTGTATTTTTTAATATTTGACTCGATATATCGTTTATTAAGATCACAATTACGCAATAATATTCTTCATATAATAATATTCCCGCATTCATCGTTTATTTGGTATACTCTTTAACCAATCTCCATATAATAATTATACAAATGTTCCATTCAATCCAATAATTGGTTGAATATTTTACTCGATCTATCGTTTATCATCTTCATAATTGTATAGTATAATATTCAATATTACCGTATATATCGTTTATTTAGTATAATATTTATTTCATATAAAAGTCGAAATTTTCCATTGATCTTTAATAATGATAATACATATTTCCTCTAAATAAAATAAATATCAACAATTAAACACTCTACAAAATAACTTGGTTATAATAAAGTCTCTCGTTCTTAAGATAATACATACTTAATTGACTTTCACACGACAAACTCGGTGTTGCAGAAAGCACATCTTCATATCCCGCTGTCCTCCACTTGTATATATATATATATAACACATGACATAACTAGCGAAGTGAATCCGGTTGTTTAGCGATTCACCTTGAATACGCGGTTAAGTTGTGATGTGACCACAGTTAAGTTATACGGGTCAGTGAAAATAAAAGCGCTTTTTGTATTTCACTTTTCACCTCGCACTCGTACCAAGAATCACAATAGAACAGTGTTGCCACATCCACCTCCTCATTAATCAATGCATATTGACGTGAAGTTCAATTATTGTTATATAAAATAAAATACCTAGTCCAAGTGGGTGTGATGATGGGCTTTAATGTATTTATATTGTACTTATAAATATTATTAATAATTATAATGTTGACAGTTAAAATATATTATAAAAAACAAAAATATATTCTAAAAATTTTAATTGAACTTAAAACAAAAGACGCACTATTCCATTTTCAAATGAACAAACATAAATATTATTAATAATTATAGTGTTAACAGATCATGAAAAATATATTTTAAAATATTAAGTCCCGCTAACATTCCATCTTGGTCATGTGACGTTTAGATCAATTTTATATTGGATAAATAAATATACGACCTGAATATATATATATATATATATATATATATATATATATATATATATATATATATATATATTGAAAACAAAAGACACACTATTCCATTTCCAAACAAATAAACATAAATATTAAAATTGTTGTTATTTTTAAACTGTGCATTATAATCAGACCTAGTCCAAGTGGGTGTGGTGAAGTGCCTTGACGTATTCGCTACGATTTCCTTTACAATATTGCTTTTATTAAATACATCTACAGTTATCATATAATTAAGTTTCTTAATATTATAAGATAATTCTGTTATAACATTTTAGCGAATAATAAAATTATGAGTCGCGCAGTGCTCTACAATTATCGGCAATTGAAAATTATTTTTTCACCTTTTTGGACTACCCTTGCTCATTATATATTTTACCTTTTATATTGAAATATTTCACACCTCTTTAGTGACAACCTTTACTTCTTTCCGCTAATAATAATAAGCCGCTGTTACTTAATGTTTATTTATATATTTACACCCCTTGGAGCTGTTTGTGAAGGATTTTACAAATTTTGGTGTTTATTTCATAACTATTACTGATTAATAATCGCCTCGGTATTTACCTTAAAATTCGCGAATTCATTGTAAATCTGATAATAATAAAAAATAGCCCCGCAGTGCTCTACAATTGTAAGCAATTGAAAATATGTTTTTTTCATCCTCTTGGCCGAGGTTTGATTATAAGACAACATGTATTCATATTAATCCATAATTGGGTTCAAATCTGCTGGGTTTTTTTTTATTATTTTTTTTATAATAATAAGGAAAAATATATTATTTTGTGTTTTTATTGCACCGTTTAAATATTTATTCACGCGTATAATAATAAGCCACTCTCGTTTCATATGAACATGAATATAAAAAATGTAAGCCGCGCAGTGCTCTACAATTGTAAGCAATTTAAAACATGTTTTTTCACCCTGTTGGCCGAGGTTTGATTATAATACACCATATATTAATATTAATCCAAATCTACTAGGTTTTTTGTATTATTTTTTGTCGCCGCTGTCGTTCAATATAAACCTGGAATAAATTAGCCATGCTTTTAGCAAATCTACGAGTTGTATTGTGACCAATCACAGCCGTTAGCGATGTTTTCGAAAAGCGTTACACAATAAATATATGTATAAATCACCGGAAATGTAATAATTTCAAAATATTAAATCCAATCATTGCATTGATTGTTCACAAGCCGCAGGTGAAATCTGTTTCTATTATTATTGATAAATTTATATATTTTTTTTATTATTTTCCAGATTGAAGCTCAAAAATGAAGCGAGCGCGTGACAGGTGGATAGTCGCAATTACCATAGGTGAGTTATTAACTATTTTATATATATATATATATATATATATATATATATATATATATATATATATATATATATATATATATATATTTTCTCTTTAACGTCGCGCTCCATTTATCATTATAACTACGCTTTGTTATCTTGCATCTGTATTCGATATGTATAATTATCAATATATGCATGTATGTATTTCAGTGATCCTGGCAACACTGACAACTGTTGACGCTGTCAGGGCGACTTCTTTATTCAGAACGACAACTACAACCACAACAACCACTGAAGCTGCACCCGAATCATACGAGGTATTATATCCAATTATTATTGGCCATGAAATTGTACATATTATGCATATTAGAAAAAAAAAACAAAAAGTGGAACGAGACCGCAAATCGTCTGATTTCTATTATTTCCGGATATTTAATAATCGTTATGGATCTGAAACTCGGCCAAGCAATTTATATTTAATATCGGGTAATTTTAATTGAAGTTTGCAATTTGTTAATGTTTTTTTTTATGTTCTTCTTGGTTTTTTAATAGAACGCTAATAAGTTAAATATTCAGAAAATGTTTAAATTTTCAATAAATAAAATAATTTAATACGGTTTTCATATGTGTTAATATAATGAAAAAAAAACGGATTAAATATTATTATCATTAAAATACATTTTAGAGATTTTAGATATGTATTAATTATGTTTAAATAATTATATAAAATATTACTTTTCCATATGGCAACCCCGGGCTTGATACGTCACTCCGTTTGAATATTATTTATAAAATAATTTAATATGGTTTTCATATGATGACAACACTCATCACAATATTTAAAAAGCGACTTTTCACATATTTTCAAACATTTACTAAATATAATTTTTTTTAGAATTTTCATTTATTATGCAACATTAAAATACTATCTAATATTGTTATATAATTAATGTTATATTATTATCATTAAAATACCCGTTTTGATATTTTAGATATGCATTAATAATGATTGAATAAATATATAAAATATTACTTTTCCATATGGCAACCCCGGGCTTGATACGTCACTCCGTTTGAATATTATTTATTAAATAATTTAATATGGTTTTCATATGATGACAACACTCATCTTAATATTTAAAAAGCGAGTTTCCCGATAAATACTGTTTGTTGTGAGAATTGTCATTTATTATGGATTATTAAATATCTCAATTATTATTTTGAAATTAATTAAGTATTTTTTTTATCAAAAAAAACATTTTTAGATATTAGATATGTATTAATTATATAAAATATTATTTTTCCATCTGGTAACCCCGGGCTTGATACGTCACTCCTTTTGAATATTATTTATAAAATATATATACAATATTTAAAAAGGGAGTCTTCCAATAAATGCTTTTTTTTTTAATTGTCATTTATTATGAATTATTAAATATCTCTAATATTATTTTGAAATTAATTTAAAATTATTATTATTATCATACCCGTTTCGAGATTTTGGATATGTATTAATGGTAGTAAGATAATTGTATAAATTATTGTTCTTCCATCTGGTAACACTGATGGTTGAGGGATCCGTACAGACAGATATATAACATACACGTTCAACAATTATATCTATAATTTTTAATTTTTTTTAGGATGGAGAATCGGCGGAAGAAATTGTCAGTTCGACACCCGCTTCGAATTTGACAGGCATTCCTCAGATAGATTACAGGTTCGATCCCAACCTTCCCAGGGAACTCAATGGGTATAATCTCAGTTCGTACCCCTTCTATGAAACAGTGCCGCCCCCCGAGGAAATGGACTTCAAGTGCGATGGACTACACGACGGATTCTACGCGAGTATTCCTCACAAGTGTCAGGTAATTGTTATGTTTTGCCTTGAATTTACATCTGCTGGTGTGTACGTGCTGTCTATGTGGGGTATGGGCATTGGCCGTTACCGCCCATAAAAATGCCAGACAACTGGATGTATAAATATCAATATTTCGGACCAAGTAGTCGAGTCTGAGTGTCAAACTAGGATTGAAACATTTTATAAATAATAGAGAATTATATATTGCATTTTTTCATACCAATATTAGTATTTATTAACATAAAATTAGTATTTCAAACACTTCTACAATCCAAAGTACAAAATAAAAGCATATATTTTTTAATAAATTAATTATTTCATCCATATTTTTTAATATCTATAAAAAATATATATAGCATTCTTGTCCAAATAGTGTAAAAAATGTATGAATAAATCCGGAAAACTGTATTTATAAATAGCAGACGGGTCTGAATGAAACAATTAGTGTTGTCTCTGTCGAACTCATCTGCTTGGTCCGACATCTTGATGTTTATCTTCTACTTTTACGGCCTTTTAATATCGATAAATCACATTTGTATTAAAAAAATATTTCAAACAATATTAAAATTAATTAAATGATGTCTTTTGTATCTATGTATGTATGTATTATAGAACGTGTATGGAAAAAAAATGGCAACACTGTTGTACATTGACAGTTTTCTCTGTCAGACTGTCGGAAACCTGGTGTGCCGAAATGTTAACACGAATAGCCGTGTTTTTTTTAAATTATGATAAAAAATTGGAAAACCAAACAAGCAGATTAGATGTATTACTATTAAATCCGTATAATTAACTGGATGTTTAAATATCAAGATGGCCGACCAAGTAGATGAGACTAAGTGAAACAATAAGTCCCAATCATCATCTGCTTGGTCCGCCATCTTGATATTGATCATCCACTTATCTGGACTTCTAATATCGGCAGTGTGCGTTTTGGGTTTGGTTTGAGAATTTCTAATAAATACTTAATTAACTATGGTATTCATTATGGATTCATTGTTTACCTTACAATCCAGGAAATCAGATTAAAACTGAATCAAAGTAGGATTGATCGGTATTTTATTAATTTTATTCGTAGTCGACAGAAGTTATTTAAATAAAACTATGTACTCTTTTTTCCATATATTTGTAGAAAGTATATCAAATTTTAGACACACGCTAAGGCATGTGTAGTTTATTGAGAGTGTGTGCGTGCGATGCATATGCGTGTACACCAATACTATGTATTTGTATATGCACCAATACTATCAGCCGTAGCACGACTCATTAACACACTATTATATTGAATACACTAATACTAATATCACATAAATTCGTGATCATATTGCCTTCAAATAAAACATTTTTGGCCGTCATTGATTTGAAGGATTATTTATTTTATCACTTGCATAAATAATATACAACAAGATTAAAATAGTTATTGTTTAAGAAATGCACATATTTAAATAATAACAATACTGTCTGTTATTACGACTGGGAGATCGAGAATAATATTATTAAACTATCGATAGTCTTGAACCATGTTTACTCTGATTTCCTGGATTGTAAGGTCAGGGCCGGTTTCTTCATATAACTCGTGTGCAATTTGACTACGATTTATGTACCTGAGAGTGCCTGTGATAATACTTTGGCGATTAAAACGCAATAATATTTTAAACATGTTAAAGAAGCAGTCTTTACGGTGTACGTTTACGGCGACGCACGACTGGGAATCCCAAGCCATAGATATAAACATTAGATATCGCATTGCATATAAATAATTCGTGTAGACAGTGTATTGTTGCACTCTTCTCTCCTATTCGATAAAGGCATAAGTGTGTCTCCCTCACTCAACACATTTCTAGTGACCACTGATAGTGCTTGTGACAATACTTTGTAGTCAGTGGTAAAAACTTCGGCTAGATGTATTTGAGTGTATGTTTGAGTCCATATGACATGTAGTAACAATGCATTTACCCATTTTACTGTAAAATATAACTGAAGATATGAACAGACATGTTTACAGTATAATGTATGACTTTAGATATAGCTAGAGTTAAGATTTGACAGTTCGTAACATGAGCTAAATCTTGAAGAAACGCATTTTGCGGATATATATATATATATATATATATATATATATATATATATATATATATATATATATATATATATATATATATATATATATATATATATATATATATATATAAATGACATATGGCAAAGATGAGATGTAGCACCAAAGGTTTCGTGTGTTAGCCGCTTGGGGCGCTGCTTCTACCGCTCATATGTTTAACTGTTACTTGACGATCTTTCAAATAAAATTACACCGTATTTCACTTAATATGTGCATTAAAAGTTACTCGATATATTCATAGACAAATAATACATATGTCACTATGTAAACTATTTACATAATCATAAGGATGTTTTTTGTAAAATAAATCTTGAGAGATTTAAGGACTACAATATTCATGCGCGAGTGTATATGTGCAGGGTTTAGAATATACACATGTATTAGTGACCGGGCATATTCGAATGTACGACGTAATATTGCATGACGCTTCTATGGATAATAATGAATTGCATTAATATTTCCAGGTGTACCATCACTGTCTGTACGGGACCAGGTACGACTTCCTTTGCGCAAACTACACTGCGTTCGATCAAAAGACGTTCATTTGTCAATTTGTATCCGTGGTGGACTGCGTTAATTCAGCGAAATACTTCAACAGGTATTATCATCATCAGTAATAAACAATCAGTAGTGATTTTGTATCGCTTGCCATTTCCTCCATTATACATAGTTTGTTGTGTAGTTTGTTTGTGTAGTTGTTGTTGTTGGTATTATTAATATGTACTTTTTGGCTCATTCATCGGTGGATACATTCTTCAGTACACAAGTAGTTAGGAGGTTTCGGGCCCGGGCACCAGAACCCATTTAAAGGATTATAATCCTTTACAGAAACAAGAATCTCTACTGGGAAGATTGGACCACTCGGAACAGGACAGAGCCATCGGATGAAATATATAAAAGTCCAACAAAAACAACGACTGTATATCCCGAGATAAAAAATAAAAGAAGAAATCGAAAATCCAGTACAACAACAACTCAACCCTCAACAACTACGTCATCTTCTAATACAGACAGTAGAAGAAGACGGAAAAAACCCACTACGATTGCTTACGAAACAACTATAGAGACAACCACGCTTAATACTATTACAATTGCAAATGATTTCCATACGTTCGATAACTTTTCTAAATATACAGAATACGTGCCGAATGAAAATAGTACGGTTAAAGTTAGCGAGGTGATGAAAGTGAGTGTGAATGATGATAATGGAGGAAGTGCAGTCAAGTCGAAGGGTAAGAAACAACGTGGCAAGTCTCGTTACAGGAATGAAGCCCTTTACAAAGCGACCACAACTTCAACAGTAGCCCCGCCCACAACTACAACTACACCCACAACGACCACGACCAGACCAAGGGCGGGATCCAGGAGGAGACCTTCCAGGAGAAGGAGACCTCAGTATGACTATTACGATGAAGATGATGATTATTATACTCCTTTAAGAGATGCAGATGAATATGACGAAGAACCAAGGTTCGTACTAAATACAGATTGTATCAAATGTAATAAATTATAATTGACTCGTTAAAATATATTTTAGATCTGGTGGAAGGCCTTATGGAGAAGGAAGACGAAGGAGGAAAAGGCCGCGACCAGCTCAAAGAAGACCAGTTTATGATGATGAATATGAAGATGAAAGGTATTAATTTGCGCACAAAATAAAAAAATATGTTTTTAATTGAACCAAAAATATTTTAAAGACATTAGTAAGATGGCAACACTAGCACATAATAAATAATTTAAAGTGGGCCAAATAATATATTTCTTTATATTATTTTATTAAAACAGTATGACAATGTGTTATTGGGGTTATTGCTGTTGGTGATGATAGTACTAGTAGTAATAGTGTACGAGGATATCTACACATTACCAGCTAGTCTTAGTCAATAGCTATAAAAATGACCAAAGAGTCACAAAATAATGTCTAATGTACGCAGTAAATTTTAAATACACGCGTCAAAATGATTGAGATCCTCAACATTTTTAAAATAAATCATTAAAAATTAAACTAGCAGCCTTGGAATATGTAATCCTTCATTTAAAATATTTCTAGTTCAATTAAAAACAAGTCTTGGTCTCTGAAGATGACTGTAGAATGTGTGAATAAAATTACTGTGGAAATCACAACTAACAATTTTCTTTAAAAACAAGTTGTTTATTATATTTAATGTATGCTTTCAGATATGACAGGAGACAAGAAACTAGAACTAGACTAGAGGATGATTATGAGGATAGAAGAAGCTATGAAAGACCGCGCAATAGACGCCCTTATAACGAAGATGATGATGATTCAAGATCAACATCAAATAGTGAAAATAGATCTAGAAATAAGCCAAGACCAGCGGAAGAGAAAAAACCACAAGCTGATTATGATAGAAGACCATACGATGATGATAGAAGATCTTACGAAAGACCCAGGAAACCTTACAGAGATGAAGAAGACGTCGAGGAAAAGCGTCCGTCTAGAGATAGAGAAGAAAGACCTGCAAGACCGCTGAGAGATGAAAGGCCAAGAAATGAAGGAAGGAGAAATAAAGAAGATGCGGATAAAAAAGACGAAAACAGGTCGTTCTCAGAAGACCAAAAGCCAAACAATCAACAATTCGAACCAACCGGCTCAGGAGGTGCAGGTTTGGTTAAACCAAACGGTGCTTCCATTTACAGCAAACCTAGATTACCACCCAAAATAGCTAGGCCGGTGCCAAATACTGAGAAAGACAAATACAAATACGTAACTGAAGCGTCAACAACTACGCAAAGACCTGATGATGATTATTATGAGGATTACGAAGATGATCCCAAAACAACAGCACCGTCAGCTAAAAATACACAATACACGAGACCGAGAGAAGAAAGACCCAGCATTGAAAGGACGAGGACAAATTTTGACAATGACGCGCCAAAAAGAACGGTCTCTAGCGCGTCGAATACAAGAAGGAGGCCAGATACATCATCAGAGATTAAAAATAACAGGGACAAAGAAGTAGAAACCACTCCCAAGCCACAGAGTCGTAGACCCACTGGATATCAAAGTAGAGACGACACAAGGTACAGCTCTAGGGTAACTACCAAAAAACCGCCAGTCGTCGAAGAGGAATATTATTATGACATTGAAGAAGAAGAGGAAGAGAAAGAGAAAACAACTAGAGCGAAGGAAAATGAAAGGACAACAACCCAAAGAGTTTTTTTATCCAGGAATAGAGATACTTATACATCACCCACAACCACTACATCTACAACCACAACAACAACAACAACAACTCCAAGCACATCAAAACCTCAATCTTATGTCAAAGTATTAAAGAGGCCGTTCTTACCATCCAGAGGAGGAAGTCCCTATCTTCCTAGAGGTCTTCAGCCCTTAGGGGGTAGGAATTTCAACAAGACCAACACCACACCTTCAACAACCACAACCACGACCACAACTGCGGAAAACCTTGATTATGCATATGATTATGAATCTGCGGAAGTTGAAGATAAGAATCAAGCCTGGCAAAGGCCACAGGCTACAAGACCCGCTGAAGAATCCTCAAAAGTAAGATACAGTCCGGAAATTAAACCACCCCCGCAACTTCCAGTGCAAGTGTCGTTAACGGGAAATCAAAAGTTTGAATTTGAAAGGAAGCCTGTTGTGTTTAATGTGAATACGAATTTGAGGGGTGAAATAGTCCAAAAGGTAAAGCAAGATTACGCTAAGCCCTCTTCTAAAGAAGTGTTCAGACCATCCCCTCAAATATCAGACCCTTACAAGCCTACAAACAGACCGCAAGCCTATGCCCCCAAAATACCAGAGAGCTTATCAATCAAGCAAAACCTTGCAGATTCCATTGAGAATGATTATGACGTGACACTGAATGAGGCTCTTAACCCGACGCTCCCGAATTTAACACCAATAAGGAGCTTCCCGAGTCCTTTTATAGTGCCTAGTGATCGAGATTACACGTTCGCGAGGTTCAGGAATCAGGGCTACAACAGCCAGGAGTCCTTGAAGACTCCATACAGTCAGCAGAGCAGGTCGTCCGGGAAGCAGGACGCTCAGCGCTTTGTCGGATTCTCCAAGGGCCCGCAAGCCCTGGATTCATCGTCTTCGGGCTCCGAGGGCCACGGCATCAGCATCAGAACGCCCCAATCCTTCTACATCCCCAACCCGAGATACTCTTCCAGCTTTTCAGCGTCCGAAACCAATCAAGGCTTAAGACCGGGTCACATCTTGGCCTATGACTACGCATAGTCACCGACACCACCGATATTAGAAGGCCGTACAACTGGATGTATTAAATATCAAGATGAGTTTGACCCCCACCACAGATATTAATTAGATGTAGTATCTAAAATCGTACACAATATATCATTTATCTCTGACTATATCAAGTGACAGATAAATAGTACGAGCGGTATAAGCAGCGCAGCAGATAAGTGGATGTTTAAATATCAAAATGTCGGACCAAGTTTTACAAAGACTCGTCTGCTTGGTCCGCCATCTTGATATTTATACATCCTGATATTTTGTCTGACAAGTGGATAATAATTTTATTTTATATATATTATTATATAATACTACAGTACCACTAGAGCATTACGGGGGATCCCAAGTCACCGTGATGATAGTGCAGCACTCGTCGGTTAATAATCATATAAGCTGCTTACCGCAAACGGCTCTGATTAGTAAAATCGTCACATAATATATTATAGTTTGATATGTATGACATTATACACACAGCACGCTTATAACGAGCATTTTATTATCTGTAGTAGTGTGTTATTAGAAGGCCGGACAACTGGATGTATAAATATCAAGATGTCGGACCAAACAGATGAGTTTTACAAAGACTCGTCTGCTTGGCCTGCTATATTCATATTTATACATCTTGTTGTGTGGCATTCTTATGAGCGGTAATGGTCAAACTCATCTGCATGGTCCGCCATCTTGATATATATATATATATATATATTCTGGCATTCTTATCGGCTCGTGACTTGTGGTTCTAGAAAGACGAGCAATTCTTAAAAGTGAATATTCAAATAATTGTAGTAAAAATACTCTTTAATGTGTGTCCGTCGTGTACATTAATAAAATATATTTTTTCGTATCTCATATTGAGCGAATTGCTCTTCTCTCTGTCAAAAGTCGCTTATTTAAATAAATAAATAAATAAAAAGAGCAATTAGGTTTAATGAAATTACTCTTGTAAAATAATTTTGTATATTTTATATTTTACCTATTTAAATCAATATAACCGACAAAAAATACCAATAAAAATTTAAAAATCGAAAATGAACGTTGGATTTTTTATTTATTTATTAATGTAATTTACAGCACATGATATAAGGGTGTGTTGGTGAGTCGTGTGTGTACGAATAGTCTTGGTGTACACGCATACGCACCGCACGCACACACTCTCATTACACTTTTATATTGAATCCATAATAAGGTGAGATTCAATAATAAAATAATCTAAAATTAACGTTGTATTTTTATTATTATTATTATTATTTACAGCACGTGATATAATAGTGTGTTAGTGAGTCGTGTGTGTACGAATAGTATTGGTGTACACGCATACGCACCGCACGCACACACTCTCATTACACTTTTATATTGAATCCATAATAAGAAGGTGAGATTCAATAATAAAATAATCTAAAATGAACGTTGGATTTTTATTATTATTTACAGCACATGATATAATAGTGTGTTGGTGAGTCGTTTGTGTACGAATAGTATTGGTGTACACGCATACGCACCGCACGCACACACTCTCATTACACTATTATATTGAATCCATAATAAGAAGGTGAGATTCAATAATAAAATAATCTAAAATGAACGTTGGATTTTTATGATTATTATTATTATTATTATTTACAGCACATTTAATATAATAGTGTGTTGGTGAGTCGTTTGTGTACGAATAGTGTTAGTGTACACGCATACGCAACGCACGCACACACTCTCATTACACTATTATATTGAATCCATGAAAAGAAGGCGAGATTCAATAATAAAAAAATCAAAAATGAACGTTGGATTTTTTATTTATTTATTAATGTAATTTACAGCACATGATATAAGGGTGTGTTGGTGAGTCGTGTGTGTACGAATAGTCTTGGTGTACACGCATACGCACCGCACGCACACACTCTCATTACACTATTATATTGAATCCATGAAAAGAAGGCGAGATTCAATAATAAAAAAATCAAAAATGAACGTTGGATTTTTTATTTATTTATTAATGTAATTTACAGCACATGATATAAGGGTGTGTTGGTGAGTCGTTTGTGTACGAATAGTGTTGGTGTACACGCATACGCACCGCACGCGCACACTCTCATTACACTTTTATATTGAATCCATAATAAGGTGAGATTCAATAATAAAATAATCTAAAATTAACGTTGGATTTTTATTATTATTATTATTTACAGCACGTGATATAATAGTGTGTTAGTGAGTCGTGTGTGTACGAATAGTATTGGTGTACACGCATACGCACCGCACGCACACACTCTCATTACACTTTTATATTGAATCCATAATAAGGTGAGATTCAATAATAAAATAATCTAAAATTAACGTTGGATTTTTATTATTATTTACAGCACGTGATATAATAGTGTGTTAGTGAGTCGTGTGTGTACGAATAGTATTGATGTACACGCATACGCACCGCACGCACACACTCTCATTACACTTTTATATTGAATCCATAATAAGGTGAGATTCAATAATAAAATAATCTAAAATGAACGTTGGATTTTTATGATTATTATTATTATTATTATTTACAGCACATTTAATATAATAGTGTGTTGGTGAGTCGTTTGTGTACGAATAGTGTTAGTGTACACGCATACGCAACGCACGCACACACTCTCATTACACTATTATATTGAATCCATGAAAAGAAGGTGAGATTCATTTATATTATATTCAACTATTTCTTATGTTATGTTTGTAGAGCAAATGTCAAACTTTAAACACGCGCAGAGATAATACTGCAAATGGCTGTATATATATGTATTTATATGCGACTAATTGAGACCAAAATGTGTATGAAAAAGATTTCTGAACTACATGGTAATATATGCACTAAGAAGATCTAGTCTATTCGTACACACACGACACACTAAACACATAAAATTATATTGAATACGGCCGTGAAAACAATAGCACAATCAAATAGTTTTCAGCATTGGAGCACTGCACGCATTTCCTTATATACAATTTAATATATAAATAATGAATATTGAAATTGTACAAGGTTATTTTAAATTTAAAATTTAATTTCACACATTTTATAAAATAACACAATTTCCAAAATGTGCATCGATTGAGAGATTGGGTGAAATAAGGGCATGTAATCCAATACGCCCTTTTTCTGTAAAATGACTTTTATGAATGAAATCAAAATTCTCTATAAATCTATGTAATTTTTTTAGATATCCTGGTGTACTTGAAATATATTTTAGGGGGTAAAAAAATTATAATATTAATACAACTAAGTATAAACTACAGAGTACTTGACAGTAACAGTTGACTCCAAGATGGTGGCCCAAACTTGATTCCAAAAGCACTATTAATATTATTAATTATTTTGTGATAAACTACCCGCCCTAAGATATTCTCAGTTATTTATCAAGTCCACCCTGTATAGTATTTTTCAAGGCACACTATGACTTTAAATAATCATATATTAATATAGGTAACCCATGCAGTGCTTCAATACTAACGTAACATCCACTTGAGATGATAATAATAATCAGAAGCGCATTAGTAAATATTAAAAATAAGGGTTTTCGACATTGTTTTGACTGACAAGCGGGAACTGATAACTCCACAACAATCACAAGTGGCCTCAGAGTAGAATCAGAATCCGGGTCAAGTTAAATGCAATCGATAAAGAAATTAAATAATATAAACATTAAATAATACAAAACCAATCCCCGGTAGTCTGACCTCGGGTCACCGACCAGGACAGAATTCATTTCACATCATAACTACTGATAACATTTGCACACATATTAGAATTCAATCGAAAACTGACATCTTTAAGAAATTATATTCAATTTAATAATATTATATAAGCAGACCTAGTCCAAGTATGCGTGATGAAGAACCATTCATTAAAATAACTACTAACAATACATACTTCCAAAAATATATTCTAAACTTGAATTGAACTGAAAACAAAAGACGCACTATTCTATTTTCAAACAACCGAAACATAAATCGTATTAATAATTATAATGTTGACATATCATCAAAGATATATTTAAAAATATTAAGTCCCGCTAACATTCCATCTTGGTTATGTGACGTTTAGATCAATTTTATAATGGATAAATAAATATACGAGTTGAATATTTATTGAAAACAAAAGACGACTATTCTATTTTCAAACGAACAAACATAAAGTGTATTTTTTTTAAAAACGGTGCGTTATAATCAGACTTAGTCCAAGTGGGTGTGATGATTTGCTTTGACGTTTTCGAGCTCTGCAACGATTTCCTTTATAATATTACTTTACTATCATACATCAATTATTATATTCATGGGACAAACCATAAAGTTGAATGCAAATTTCCTTAAAAATTTCAAAATTTTACATTTTACCGAATAATAAAACAATCTGTGTAATTAAAATATTAGCCGCGCAGTGCTCTACAATTGTGAGCAATTTAAAAATTGTATTTTTATCTTCTTTGATTAAGTTTTCTCATTATACACTTAAATATTTCACACCTATTTAGTGATAAACTTTACTTCTTTCCGCTAATTATAATAAGCCGATGTTGTTCCATATTTAATTATTAAATATATACATAAGCAAACGGTTTTTTTAGAAATATTTTAAATTAATGTTGACAGATCATCAAAAATATTAAGGGGAAAAGTCCCACTAACAATTGATTGTGCACTATGTTGGTTACGTGACGTTTAGATCAGTTTCGCTTTAAGCATTGTCATTAATGAAACTTTTGTCCCACCCGTTATAATATCACTATGTGTTTGTATTAATTAAATAATTCATAAATATGATGAAATCAATTAATTTTTATATGATTAAATAATGATTGTACTAATAAAAGAAATTGATTAAAATTTTATAGGATTTCTCCAAATAAAGTTGGATGTTTGTATGGAATCAAAACTAAAAAAATTAAATACAATTAAAATTGAATGGTAAAATCAAATGTTACAAATTCTGGGAATAAAACGATTGCGCACATTAAAAATACACTCCATTGTTATTTTTTGTATTATTTAATTTTAGTTGATATCGCAGTTCGATTGTTTTGAAGTATAATAAATAATTGAATCATATCAGTTCTTGTCGAACCGTCGTCATAAACACATTCCTCCATTTAAATACCAGTTAAAATAATCGATTATTAACCATAGGATTACACGCATCAAGCATATAAAGGTAATTTCATTAATATTATATGCCACCATTTAAATCACAATGTGTAAAGTGTGTGAATACAAAGAACATGTGCGTTTTTATGGCGGGAATGTCTTTGAGCATTTTACCAATTGGTAGAACGCACAAAATCGTTGGTGGTAAATTAATAAATCATAATTAAACAATCCAGTCATAATACATATATATGGGATATTTATGTTTTTTTGACACCTGGCAACATTTTTTTTATAAAATTTAAATTGACACATTGTCTATAAAGTGTGTTTCATACATTTATCAGTAAAGAGTACAATATATATATATATTAGATCTCTTCCTAACACAACTGAAAACCCGCGAACGCTTCTGATTCTGTTGCTTCGTCAGGCTACCATTGAGTTTTGTTTTGAAATATAAATAAGAATATTAGCGTGTTTTACTTTTCAATTGTTCACAATCGTAGAGCACTGACCGACTTACATTTTTATTATGTGGTAATATGTATTAATACGAATTATAACAGAACAATCTTTTCAACTTTATAATTTGTCCCTTGAATAAATGTATATAATAAAGCAATATATAATATATAAAGGAAATCGTTGCAGAGCTCGAATACACCAAAGTCAAAGCACCACATTACACCCACTTGGACTAGGTCTGATTATAATGCACAGTTATACAGAAAAAAAAACCTTTTTAATAACAATAATATTTATGTTTGTTTGTTTGAAAATAGAATAGTGCGTCTTTTGTTTTCAATAAATATATTCTGTTCGTATATTTATTTATCCATTATAAAATTGATCTAAACGTCACATAACCAAGATGGAATGTTAGCGGGACTTAATATATTTAAATATATCTTTGATTATCTGTCAACATTATAATTATTAATACGATTTATGTTTCGGTTGTTTGAAAATGGAAGTGCGTCTTTTGTTTTTAGTTCAATTCAAGTTTAGAATATATTTTTGCAAGTATGTATAATTAGTAGTTATTTAAGTGAATGGTTCTTAATATTATTAAATTGAATATTATTTAAAGATGTCAGCCAGGCTTCGTTTGTGTTTTCACGCTTGCGTTCTCCTGCATCATCTGATCGCGCTGGTCTTCCTTTACAAGATGGACTTCTCCAACGTGACTCATCCCAAGATCCTCAACATCAGAGACTTTGCAGACAAATACTTCACAGGCTGGAACTTCGTAAGTGCTCGTATAACTTCAGGAAGGTGGTGTATTGATGTAGTTTGTTGCAGGCATTCCAGATGATATTCCTGACGCTGGCTGTGATCTGTGACATGGAGCAAATCCAACCGGATCTGGTGAAGAAGTTTTGGCATTCGGATAAGATAAAGATGGTCAGCGAAGCCAAAGACTTTATCTTCACGACCTTGGTCTTCCCGTTCTCCGTGGTTAGTTTATCAACGTATTGAATAATGGTATTTTATTATAAGTGTGTTTTGTTTGTAGTTCGTGTGTCTGATGTTCTGGTCGGTGTATCACTACGACAGGGAGCTGGTGTTGCCAAGAGTGTGCGATGATATGGTAACACCATTCGTGAACCACGCCATGCATACAACTATACTTCCGGTGGTACTCCTGGAGCTTCTCATGTCCACAAGATGTCACACCACTTCCCACAAAACTAGAATCATCTGCATCAGCACCGTCATGCTCATTTACAGCGCCGTGTAAGTTTTACACTTTATAAGAGAGACCGCACCATAGATATAAACATAAGATATCGCACGAGTGGCGAGTGTTTAGTAATTTGTTGCCAATTTGCTACAACATAATCGATGCACCCACCGCAAAAGAAAGTGTAGTTAATTATTAAATTGTTAATTGGCTACTTGACTATCGAAGTTATAATAACTGATTGATACACATTTCCGCGTTTGACAAGTTAGTCAGTGGCCTCGTACACACACACACACCTATATATATATATATATATATATATATATATATATATATATATATATATATATATATATATATATATATATATATTTATATATATATATATATATATATATATATATATATATATGTTTAAAGACATAGATATTAACATAAGATATCGCATGAGTGGCTAAATGCGTGTTTAGTTCAAGTGGATCAAGTGGCCAAAAACATGAGTTACCTGGCAAACATTATACTGTAAACATCTCTCTTCATATCTTCAGTTATATTTCACAGTAAAATGGGTAAATGCATTGTTACTACATGTCATATGGACTCAAACATACACTCAATAATAAACTATAACTATTAGTACTATTATGGGTTCTGGTAGTTGCCCCATGGATTTTGGTCCAATGTGTCAGTGCAGGAGTGAGTGTAGAGAAATAAAAGATGGAGTCATCTCAAGAGTCGTCTGAGTCATGTCAAGAGACATGTGCTCAGACGACTGCTCGCCCCCACGGGTCCGAGAGGAAGCGCCCGTTATGTTACTAGCGAAAGCTGAGCTGTTCGCGGTAGTTTATTAGCGGCCAGCTGGAAGTGCATAAATACATATCTGCGCTGTCCAGTAGCCGCTATACTATCATCATCATGTTACTGTTAAAATATACACACTTTCTTTCTGGCAGTGGACAGAATTACAGTCGCAGGACCAGTAATAGTAATCTAGGAATACAACGGGATAGTGCACTTTTTTAATAATTATTCAAACCATGATAATATATTATTTTTATGCGATAGTATTGCCAATACACTATAGCGGCTACTGGACAGCGCAGATATGTATTTATGCACTTCCAGCTAGCCGCTAACAGCTACCGGGAACAGCTCCCTGATCCCGCGTCCTTACACTGTCACTTGGGTCTCGGACG
>JAGTTH010004568.1:0-33007 GCA_022606485.1 Agraylea sexmaculata
TTCGCCCTAATATGAGTCCTCGTTTATGATGATGAATTAATTAATTTATTATATTATCCGTTGTATTGTGAGTTTAATAATAAATAAAAAAAATATATCTAATATCTCGTATTCTTGGAACAAATATATCAAATAAATGCCTAGAAATAAAGTCACCCACCATAGAAAGAACAGTGTCCAATATTGCTCAACTTATATTTTTTATTATAAAAAATTATTATCGTAACATATGTAATCATCACGATTTACTCGATTGCGTATTCATTATAATAGAAAGCATACATAAATGTATGTACCTATAAAGTATTTTGAAGAGAATGAATTATTTACACAAATTTTATATAATGTTCTAAGGGCTTTTAACTGCCAACGTATAGTCAACTAATAAAATAGGGTTAAATATAGTATTCTAGGGTCGGTGTATTCAAACAGTGAGCTACGTAACTCTTAAGTCTGATACAAAATAATCAATTATATTGTATACCTAGATGTTTGAAGAAACTCTCTTGTAATAAATTCAGAATGTAGATATCGGAAACTATTATATTTTATAAATAATATTCAAACTGAGTGACGCATGACAGCCAGTGTTACCAGGTGTATACATAATTTAATAATGCATAATAAATGACAATTCTCAAAAAACAGTATTTATCGGGAAACTCGCTTTTTCAATATTGTGACGAGTGTTGTCATCATATGAAAACCGCGTTATATTATTTTATTAATAATTTTAATTAAAAAATTCAAACTTCTTTCGAATGAAAAAACAAACAACGTATTATCTTCGTATTAAAAACAAATCAGAGCATTTAAAAATATTAAATAATTTAAAATGATTTTTAGATGTATTTAATTTGATAATGCATAACAATTCCACATTTTTATCTATTATTACTTTAAAGCAAAAATGAAATCGAAACTCAAAGATAAACGTCCTATTAAAAAAACAAGCAGACCACAAAAACAACATTAACAAATTGAAAATTTCAATAAAAATTACCCTAGTATATTATATTAACAAAGGCTTCTTTATATCATTTTAAGTATAAGTATGACTTATCAGCATTTATATTTTATGATATTTTTATGTCAAAAAATACAACATTTTTAAAAAGCATCTTAAAAATCACCCCGGGGTGTATATACGTACCTAAATATACATTATGTAAAAATACCCAAGGCTAACCCGATGACACAGCTTCAGAGTGTTTGCAAGTACATAAAAATGGTATTGGATGCAGTCAACCGATAAATGTGACCATGGAGCTTGTGAATACTTGAAAAAGCTCTATCTGATTATATTTTGGATTGAGATATTGACGTCGGGTTCAAGCGTGGGTATTCGTCAATAATGATACCAATGGACAAGTTTAACCAAGCAGAAGAAGCAATGATATGTCACATTCTGCATATTTTACCTAGCTACATTTAGAACATCTAAATATAGACCATCGATAATCCAATCTGAGTTCATACCCGTCAGTATCAGTTAAAAAAGCAAAGAGTTTGGGATACTGTGATAATATAATCAAAATTAATCAATGACGTCTGTGTTGTATGGAATATCATAAGAACAAATCAATTTATATAAATTGTATTGCTCCACACATTTCTAAATGTCATCGGGGGTGGGTTTTTCTGTTGTGTAATAAAATTATAAAACTACTAAATATTAAGCAGAAAAGTTTGCCATTGAAATTAAAAGTACAATAAAAAGAATTCTCGACTTCAAGTTCATAAAATATGTATTGAAAAAGTTGCTCGAGGATGAATTTTGTTATTTAGAAATAAATGCTAAAACATATACTGGGTTTCAGTTACCCATAACAAGTAAATTTAGTTTCATACTTAACTTGATTAAATTGCTGGAGTATGAGAAGTCTTTCAAATGTAAATGTGATTTTTAAACTAATAGATTTATTAATACTTTGCAATAAAAACACTAGTTAGTCTATCAGGCAGATAATAAGATTTTTTTATAATTTATAATTATTTGGAATTATCAATTAAGTAAAGCGATTTTATGAATTATATATTTCTGTTTTTTCGTATTAATTTACAAAAAATACGCGTTTATTTATATTATCAAGATAAAAACCTATAGGCAATGAACTCATATTGTCTCTACAATATGTGCATATTATACATATACTTCAAACATACGCGGGCTGTGGCCATCTGCAACATTGTTGTCTCTAAAATCCGACACGTTCGATAATCCGACATTCGAGAGCAACAACTTTTTTTATGTAAATTGTTTACATAGTGACATATATCAAGTAACTTTCTTAACTATATTAAGTGAAAGACGGTGTAATTTTATTAAAATAATCGACAAATGATAGATTAACAGTACGAGCAATAAATACATTTGATGTCTAAATCTACATCATTTTTTACGTATTTTTTAAGTATTCTTGCCATCATTATCTATATAAGTTCATTGCCTATAGCTGTGTATGAATTTAAAAATATTGTCACGGCGAAAATTATACAAAGAAGACGGAGGAGAAAAACCAACATCCGTCTTCTTCGTCAGATTTTATATTAGTGTAATGTATTCTTTGAGAGAGAGAAATCTCGTCAATATCTTAATATCAAAAGTTGAGCCTACGTGCTCGAAATATTCTGTGGAGAAAATCTAAAAAAAAAATCAGTCGTCTATCCTTCATATTATATTTAACGACGCAACGCGACACTTTACTTCTTATCGTTTGATGTAAGATTCAATTCTCTAGGGCGCTTTTTAGTATATAGAAGTAAGATTCGCATCTTATACATTTTCATTTATTATATAATCGATGCTTTATGTTTATAAAAGAACGTATACTAAGTAAAGTTTCCACTGGACTCTTTATTCCACACTTAAAAAATATTATACCTCATCATTCCTTCTTATCGCGATATTGTTGGAAATTTTTCAGCATAGTTGTAAAGGGTTGGTAATACTAGTTACATTTTCTTTTAAATGGAATTCTCATAAGACATCTCATTATTCATGAATTTCATTGATAGAAAATTTGGCTTATTTAATTACAGCGAAAATTTATTCCTCGGAGGTATTTAAACAGAGCAATTTGTGAGAGGAAGGTGGTAGTTTGCTGTAAAATTAACCCACGACCCCTAGGTAATGTGTCATGACAGCCTACATGTACTATTTGTACACGTGCCTTAAGACTTTTAATATATTAGAAGGTCCTTCTTAGTAAGCACTTTGATATACGGACCCAAAAGTCTTAAAATAGTGACAGGTTCTACTCCTTACCGTCGGATTATTGACTACTGAAGATCACTAATAATATTTCCACTTTTTCGGTAATCCAAATTTTTATTAGTAGTATATCAATCAATTTTAAATGTATTAGAAACTCGTTATCGTAATATACAAAGTGACGATAGCGAATAACCAGAAATCAAACCCATACTTCTCACTAATCGGCAACACTAATCACTACACCACAAGACGACTTGGTCTACTCAAATAAAATCTAACAACTAGCGATCCATTATCTGCAATTTAAGCAGAATATATTTAGCGTTAAAATGGATTAAGCCCTAAAATAACAATGGACCTTTCAGAGAACGGATAAATAAATTAGTATAGACAAAGTGAATTCAAAACACCCTCCTCCAAACACACACAACACATTATTCAACGTTTAAATATTAAATGTACAATTAACCGATGGTAAAATATAATTGTGTTTAAATTTAGTTGAAATTCAACCGCTCGCCCGGCTCGTCATAAATAAACACCGCAAGCTTTGCCCATCGCACATTTGCAATTTAAATTAAGTTTATGCTGTAAAAATGTTAACATTGTGTAAATACAATTTTAAAATGATTTCCATTGGGGCTATAACAGGATATTCAATTTGTATGTGAATAGAGTATACGTATACAGCGACCTATTTTCCAACATTCACTATAAACGGATTTCTACCAACCGCATTCAAAATGGTCGTCTTTTAGCCAGATGATTTTTAATTCCTAATTATGTATTATATAAATCACATTTAGTTTAGTTAGAGTGTTTAATTTTTAAGAAAATTTTGATATAATAATTAATAAAATTCCATTTGCTTGTTTCTTGCAATATACAGAATAACAATGTATAGAAAAACACGTACGTGTTTTATTAAAACAAGCATTTCTTGGATTAATATAAATCAAACTTTGAAAATAAAACATAAAGCTACTGTTTGTATGAACTCCGATGAATAAATATGCTGGTATGATAAATATATTTAAGAAATAAATTCTTGAAGCTTTTGGAAATATGTATGTTGCGGATTCGGATAGAGTGGTTTACATAATACATCTAGTAATCGGATAAGATTATTAATAATCTAAAATTTTAGGACTCAGTGTCACAACTTTAGAACTTTTGTCTTTTTTTGCTTTTTTGATTGTTCAGATAGATACTAATCGATCGATCTTCGCTCATGTTGAATGCATCGGTTCACATCCCAGTCAGTAACACAATATTTTCTTTGGATAGTACTGTAATTATATTAGAACACCGTAAAATTAAATATATTGTGAGTAAATCCAACACCTTCTATGCTCAATAATAAAGTAATATAGAAGGCATTGGTAAATCTCATCTTCATCCTGTTGTCTTGCGATCAGAATCCAATAATCTTCTTGGAATTTTTCGACCGAATCGGAAGGAACTTTCTTGTATCTCAGTAATAATAAATTTAAAGCCTAGAAAACTTTTAAGTGAAGAGTTTCGAATACAATTTAGAACATTAAAGTGCCAGGCCAATTTTAATATGACCTTGAAAACATTCTCCTTGAGTCCTTGGAGCTGAATCAAGTCTTGGAACAATTAGAGCTTTCATATTTCAACTTTACTTATATTTCTTTATTATAAATTTACTGTTGGTAAATGAATGGAGATAATAGCTCTATCCTTTTTCATTTCTCATTTGGAAAATGCCGGCTTATCAATATAAAACATATTAACACACCCGAGACCTTCGTCAAACGATAACGATTCAAGTACCAATTACTCCACAAAGGTCTTCGAACTATTCTTTTATTAATAATATTGAAAATAAGTATCTTTGTTAGATCCTAGACTATATTAAATTATACCCATATACATGCGGGCGATGTTTCTAATACTCAATATATAATAAGTCTTCATCAGTATAATTAATTATTCATAAATTCAAATAGTGCAATAGCCAAACATGATAATTTATGGATGTAACAACAAATTATTTATATACCTATATTAAATATCTTGTTCTTAATGCTTTCAATACATTAAAATCATTTTTTGTGTAGAATATGGATTTATAAATTAATCTTATAACGATTTCAAATAATATTGAGTTTATATCAAATGTATTGTTATCATCATACTAGTACCTAAAAAAGGTAAAGCATGAGAATATCACGTGGCGTGATGACGTCTTCAACAATGTTTACCTGCACTTACTCGTTTATATGCTATCAGATTAACTGGATATTTTATTTATTTTAAATTTATATTCATTGATATATAGTGAAAGCTTTATTTATAAAAATGTAAATAAAATATTCATCGTAAATCTATATTTAAAATTTAATATATTTTTTTTTTTTATTTTAAATTTACTCACCGGTCCAAGAAAATCAAAGCCGGTCCTGGCAGCGACTTCTGAGGCTAATGGAGCTCCTCCAGCTCTCCTCAATCTCACCAGGAATGAATTGGTGAAAAGGGGCCCCTCGGCATTAAGTCCTGCCGCCAATGCCAGCCATACAAGGGCCACTCGCCACATGCTACAGCAAGCGCCACCTTTTCCCCAAACTCTCTACTCAGTTCGAGTAGTTGGAGTTGTGACGTTGGCTGCACCTCGGATAAAACAGATGTTTGCGCGGCTCACGCCACGGCAGTACTGGGTGGAAAATACTACAAATAAGACACTCTTATACGAGCGCCTCTAGCGACCCTTGCGGTGTCTACGACGCGTGAGCGTCTACGATGAACCATGCTACAACGGCCGTCAGCGGCGCTACTACCGACGACGACATGCCCGCCCACATTATTTTTGGACATCCTTAAACGACTCTCATTCACCTGGTGACGTCACGAAGAATATTAGCGTTTGTTCACAGCGGTTTCTTGCTATGTTGGCAAGTGACGCCGTAACCAAACTCGAGCGCCTCGAAATGGATATTGATTTTCGCAATGCGCACGCGTAACAACACTTTTACTCGTTACACACAGTGTATAAAATGTGAGCAAACTAAAGAGAAAACGAGTGGCTTTAGCCTGGTGAATTTTTGTTGTGAGCAATCTGGATGTTTACCTGCGACAAGGTCATTCGAATAACGACTCATAATCGATATCATGCCAAACATATGGTGACCAACCTTAACCCCAATCACCCAACAACCTGTGTTGCTTAAAATTCTATGCATTATTAAATATCTCTAATATTATTTTGAAATTATTTTTATCGTTAAAAAAATCGTTTTGAGTTTTTAGATATTTGTAAATTATATAAAATATTATTCTTCCATCTGGTAACACTGTACCAGATGGAAGTAGAATAAATCTGTACAGACATACATATTACGTACACACACGTTCAACAATTATAGATATAATTACCATCAGTGTGCAATAATATAAATATAAATAATATGTGCATATATTTTTTAATAATAGTTCAATAATTATATTTTCCGTTAAAGGAATTTTCATTAATATCAACGCGTAGGTATTTTACTCAGGCACATTCCTCAAATAGTTGAAGGATAAAATGTCATAAATGTTTGCGGAATGTGTCCGTTATATACGTATAAAATAATAAGTAAATTGCAAAAGACTTTACATTTAAGCATTTCTAAATAGCTATTATTAAAGTGTACTGAAACACTCTGCTCTTTATAAATGGACCTTGTGAATCCATTTTGATTAAAAACAACTGGGTTAGCTTGTATGTGTTCGAGTTTTCCCCTATGAGTTATCCTTTATTGCATTGCTTTGTTCAATTTCCAGCAGCTGCGTACTTTGAATGACATATTTAGAATGCTAATTCTATGACTACCGCAGAATATCGTGGTAAACTTTATGTTTATACAGTTTGTTACACTTATAATTAACCATAGTCATTTATGAGCAATTAAATATCGTAATCATTGGAGTTTTTTTTATTAAACTTGACTAATTTATAAACCACCACCTCTATAATAGTATCGTATATCCAGTTGAGATGTTAAGGCTTAACTTTGCTGGCTCCATCATATATTTAGAATGTGATCTGATAGCTTTCCGAAGAAATTATACTAGCCAAAACCAAGGGATATAAGGTAGATCTCCTGGATAGGTCAAGCTGAAAAAATGGTAATGGATAAAAAAGGGTGGACTTAAACTAATTGAGAATATATATTTTTTAATTAAATAATTTATTATTATAAAATAATAGTGCTTTAGTTTGGTATCTTGGAATCAGCTGTTTCTCTCTCAAGTAGCGATTATTTTATTTTATATTTTGCTCCAAGGAGCCTTTTGTGAGTGGGGTTTTTACACACAGCAACGTGTTAATTTTCTGTCCGTAATTTTAACATTACTAGTTACACAGGTCACCGACAGAGCAGCTCTGCCTGACTTAATAATCGCCTCAGTACTTAAAATCCAGAAAATTAGAATAAACCCGGAACAAGATGATCGATCGTGATTTTATTAATATTATTCTCGATCTCCCAGGCGTAATAACCGATCAAATCGATTACCAAAAAAAATAATTTTGATTTGAACCCATGACCACAGTAATTGTAGTCTTGCGTCTTATCCCCTGTGCTATTTAGCTGGTAGTTTTAATTAATATAAATAAAAATATTTAATATTTTTTACTTATTTTTGCTATATTCTACCACCCCCTGAAATATTTTTAGTTAGTTCAAGTCCACCCTGTATGTGTCCTTGCCATAAAAAGGGCCAAAAGAAAATAATAAGATAATGATTATATAGAAATATAATATAAAGTACATAATCTATTATTTGCTAGTTTAGTAGTACGTGTGAGTTGTTGAAATTTATTTTCTACTCATATGTGTGTAGAAAAAATGTGGTGAATTATGTTATCAACGGTCATGATTGGTCACACAGAAAAACTACATCATATTTTATTACTATACAAAGTTCAAGTTCAACAGTGAGTAGAGAAAAGCCAGGGTTCATCATTATGAATTAAATATTATTAACCTACCTTGTGATTACGAAAGTGTAGGCCTGATTAAAGGTGTGGGCTCAATTTGGGTGTATATACTAATGATGTATTCAGAGAAAATGTTTCATTACATGGTGTATGTAATATTAGATACATAATAATATAACGTGCAACATTTTTATGGGGATGACGTCAATGGATTTCTCTTAGCCTTGTTAATATTCCCAGAAGCACGTGATCCACCCTCTCACCAAAACAGTACATTACCAAACTCGTATTCACTTCAAAGAGTACTTCAGATCTAGTACAAGTACTGTTTTATATATATGTATGTATCACTTGTGCTGAAAGCCTACTGAAAAATCAATACACAGTAGAGTTGTCCAAAAATCGGTGCCGATGTGTTTAAATGAGAATCCATCGAACTTTTAATTTAACATAAAAATACACCGTAAAATCAAACAATCTCAATAAAAATATTTCGAAATATCCATGTTTTTTTGTCTATCAATAAACGATATTGAAATCACTGTTAAAAGTATTGAGTATTGTCGTTAAATAAAATATCAGGGGAGATGCCCAATTTTCTTCCCTTCATTTCTGTCAATAAAATATACCTTTTAGACCTTTAGTTGGACTGCTTACTCTTCTTTGATAGAACATCATAATTTATTGGGAAATTAGATTTCTAGTTTGAATGAACATGACTAGTTGAGCTAATTCAAAAATCGTTCAACGTAGAACTTTATTACATACGTAGAAGTTTTAAACATTATTTCAAGCAGTCAACAATTGATAAAACATATGGGAAAATCAGATGAATGAGCATTTAATAATATAAATATTATATTAAAATAAAATCATTTAAATTAGAAAATAAATACTCAATCGTCATTCATAATATTCCGCTAAAATGCAATACTTAACCCACATTGTTTTTGAATATTTTATATTTATAATTAAAATTATAAACAAAGAAACTACGTTTTTAAGAATCTTTCCATCTAAGATCCTTCGACTAAGTGCAAATTATGAATAGGGATGGTATTAATAATATTATTTTTTGAATGAATTCAAAGATATTTTCCAAATATAAAACGCTCCGTGATTGGTGGGATTAATTAAAATTATAAATTCAGCCTTCTTTTACTAATTGCTCTGTAAGATCAAATTACTGGAGGATGATGTCGGTATATTAAAATTCCTCCAAATCAATTGTTGAATGTTTTTATATTTAATCAATCTTCATCATCGCCCCCTTTATAGAACGTCCATTAGGCGGGTATTGTTATAATCGAGAATTGTTTTATCAATGGACGCATATCGAATAGCGATAACCTTGTAACACAGGATGAATTATATGGGGGGTGTTGGTTGAAGGCTTTATCACCAGTTATTAAACCACCCCCATTGTCGTAAATCTAGAATCAACTACACACCCTCTCACTGGGTCGTAATTCAACACGATCATTATATCAACTACAATCGTGAAAATTAATAGTAGAGTAGTCCATCACGAACGACAAGTACATTATATCAAAACTATGCATCATAATTTGTATTACTTTAAATACCGTATTTTCATACTTCATACTTCACGCTCGTCAAATAATAAAGTCATACACTCGCTCGGTTATATTTTGTTTGTGTAAAATGTAGACGTGTCCCAATTAATATTCTGATTTTACTTTGCCACGTGTGAAACCCCAAAACGAAGGGAAATTTAAACATAAAGTCAATGTAAAAAAATGATTCTATGATATTTCAAAGTTAATATCTCCAGATCACATATTCCCATTCGGCTATCGTGCCAATTTATTTACATTTTATAAAACTATTACTCAACATTTGATATTTTTAGAAAGACACTCAAGCTTTACACAAATTTTATGTACAGTCTACATTTTATTGTGATTTTCTTATATTTAAAAGAATGCCGTAAATGGCATAAGTATAATAAAATAAATTATTAGTGTATGTTTGCAATAATAATTAACTATGTGGAGGTGAAAAATGTGGTTTTGTTGTAAAATATTGAAGTAGAAAGATGGACTTATTTAATTTCATTTAAATAAAATCCATTTAAAATATACATATAATCATCAAATACTTCAAAGATTACATAACTTCTGAAAATGTCTTGTGTCTTTTATAAATTTGAATAAAAAACTATATAAACAGAAGATGTAAATAATAATTAATTAAGTAGATCTATATCTATATATAAACTACAACTTGCTGTGAACCTCGTAAATCATCTCCATAATAAGTTTATTTTCAGGTAAAAAATGTGTTCTGTTTAAATTGTGCTGTATATAAAATATAATTAAATAATGTTAAAATACAAGTACGCAAATGTTGGTCTATTTTGAATGTTTTTCTATAATTTCGAGCCAAAGTTGAAATTTATTATCGAGAAAGGCTAACTTTTGACGCTGGTCTACTTGATAACTTTGAAAAGACACGCTCTGTTTTCATACTTAATACTTTCGAAAGCTCGTCTCGAAGGAATAACGTAATTATTTACTGAGAAAATTTTTCTTCAAAAAGTCTTCCGTTTGATTTAATAAATCAACACTGGATTAGTTTTTGACTGTTCGCTCTCTCTTGTGTTGTTATTATTTATCAATTAATCTTATTTCTGGTTATTTTCATCGATAGAAAATATCTATCAAATTAAAAATGCCACGCACACAGCCTTCTTTCTTCTCATTCCTTACTACAATTCAATTAGAATTTCCAAGCCACTGGAGAGCGTTTGTCAAGCAATTTTTCAGACGGAAATTAGTCGAATATAACCATAAATATTATATACATAATTCAAATTATATCTATAATGAATTATAAGCGAAAGGTGATGCTGCGAATTTCATCTTAAGATGAAAATATGACATTTAAAAGCCAAGGCTTACCACGTAATCCAATAAACAAAATGCCCGTAAATAATTTTTTTCATCAATTTTTTTTCACACCGGTGAGATAGTATAGATATAAAAGATGGTAAAAAGGCTTAACTTTTAATCATTCAATTGAAGAACTTGAGAGATACTGTAATTGTAACGTTAAGTAACTCTTATCACTTTGATTAAAAAACTGTTCTTCTCGGACAATCTTCCTTCTTAGAAATTCTTTAGTAATTTTAAAATTTCAATTCGTTGAAATAGCACAGGATTCTTCACTTAAGTGGTGGAAAATTGCTCTTCATAAAAATTCTGCCTTAATTAATTAAGGCATTCCTCGAAAAACAAAATGATTTTGAACATTTAACTTTGAACTGTCTAATTCATTTGTAGTAACAAGAATAATAAGTTATTTTCATTCAAAACTCGTTGACTAAATTAAACTCTACGTCACGTAACTCAATAACTAGTATTATTTTCTACTTTAAGGTTAAACTCGATTTAATACACTGAATTGAAGTGTATTAATTTGAAATAATCATGAAAAAATCAATACCGCCTGGTGCGGGAATTGAACCCATGTACTTGAAACTTGGCCGATATCTGAGTTTGAAAAAAGTATTTAAGTTTCTAAACTATTTAAAAACCACGAAATACAGAACATAAGACAATTTTAGTTATGTAATGATATATTTTTTATATACATACATTTAATTTTTGAGATATTAAAGTTAATAATAATAATAAAAGTCGAGAATGGATTGCATAAAATCACAATTATATTAAAATATTTCAACAAGAATAACCTGTATTAAAACTTTTGAATGGGGATTTTTGAAACAATGGTGCGAAGGACTTAAAAACATTGCTGAAAGCTTCAAAAAATGAATATTCAAGCAGATTCTATTGTATATTATTCAAATATAAATAAAAAAGAGACGTTTAAAAAATTGTAACGTTGGGGATTTTAGCTTGTATTATAAATATGCCAACTTTGAAAATCATTTGTCATACAGGCGCCTTGAAGCTGTCTTTTTAAAGGATTTTCTTTTGATATCACCCTTATTCATGAATGGGTGACTGACATCCACATAAAAAGATACACTTCTGTGACAAAAAATCGAATAAATATTACATTATCCAATCGAAAAAAATATTATTTAATACATAATGTCATCGGGTGATTATGTATGTTTTAGTATTAAAGTATAGTGGTTTAGGTAAAAAGGTTTCCAATGTAAGTCTCGGGTTTAACATACACTGACTGAAAGTCTATAATCGAATTTCTCCTGTGAAATGGCGAGCTTTTTTCTGGACATGGGTCGCCTAATGTACTCAAGTTAACTCGATATTTTTGGAAGTAAATGAACTACTACAGAAAAACCAATTTCCCGTAGCATTTTTTTTAAAAAACGTAATGTTTATTTATTCAACAGGTGCTGGGATCTGATTCAGAATTCCACTTTGCCCATAGAGCATTGCCGCATGCCAGGACACGAAGAAGTATTCCGCACATGCGGATCTTGAAAAAAGACCCTGAGGTTTGTAAAAATTTGATAATTTTTTTTAAATCTAAAATTAACCCTTTTAAGTTTCATTAAACTAATACATTAGATCATTTATTTACTCCAAGACAATATAAAAATGAATTTTAAAATTACACGTAAACGTACACCGTAAATACGATAGTAGAGTTATTTAGCTACACTTGTGATCGGTTTTTGTTAGTTAATGACTCGTCTGAGCCTCGGATAAGGCACTTATTAATAAAAAAAACCGATCAAAAGTACAGCAATGCAACTCTATTACTGTCTTAGGTTAATTTAGGTTGCCAAGTCTTAAGGTAGCATCTTAGGTTAATATTCTGGGTTAGTCAGTTTATAAAATATTGTGGGCCGGTTTCTTCAGATAGCTCTAAACTACGATTTATATGAATTTCGAGTCAAATGTGTACATTGCGTTCCTGAAAGCTGAGTTAATGAAAATGTCATTCGAATCGAGGGGGAAATTTAGCACGAGTTTTACTTTAACTTTAGCTATAGCTCGCTGATATCAAGATTTGACAGTTTGTAACACGAGCTAAATATAGAAAAAACGCATTTTGCCCGTAAATCGTCGAGTAACTCGCGTTGAAGAAACCAGCCCTAAATTCTATATACGAAAAATATTTAAAAGGGTAAGTTTGAAGTGAAAAACTTGTATTTATTATATGTTTGTTTTTTTAGGTGCATTCTGCAGTACAACAGCCAGGATTTTCCAGAGTAAAAAGGGGCTATAAAGCTTTGAGGCCTGCTATTTTGGTCCAAACTCCGGTTTTGTCACCACCTTCAGATCCTTATTTTCCACTACAATGGTACCTGAGAAACACAGGTCAAAATGGCGGTAAAGCTCGTCTGGACCTTAATGTTGAAGCTGCGTGGGCTCAAGGAGTCACCGGGAAAAATGTCACTACTGCCATCATGGACGATGGTAAAAAAAACATTACTTTTTGAACTCTAGCTTATTTTTTTTATATGGGTAACATAGATTATGTATATGATATGATATCTTCATCCAAAACGGCACATCTTCAAGGGATATGGGAAAATACTGACAAAGGATGTGCTCTTTGTATGCCACGCTTGTATGTTCGTGACAATCTCTGTCCTTTTATGAAAATTGTATTTTCTCATCTTAAATAATATAAAAACGCCCACTCTTGAAACCCAAAGAACTGGCCCGTGCTTTTTGTTGACAAGAAAAATATGTCAGGCCAGTTAAAAGAGTCTGGAAATATATAAAACATCTCATGTTAACCATATTCACTACTCGTATACGAATATGGCCTTAAATTCCCACATTAAAATGAAGTTTTACTGTACTGTATAATAGAGTTTGTGTAATAAAAATATGTATATGTAATATTATACTCGTAAATAACAAGATTTAAAATTATAAACATTAAATAATATGATTTTTTCAGGGGTGGATTACATGCATCCCGATTTGAAGTACAATTATGTAAGTACAATTTTCATTAATATTATTTTGTATGTTGGGTTAAAATCATTATTATTTATATTTCTAATTCGCTCACTTTTTTAAATGAGGGTTTACGATGTGCGTAACTTTTCTACCTTCTATATTTTTTGTATTATATCATAGAGAACTGTAGTCAATGTATTGAAATGAATATATTCTTTTACAGAATGCTGAAGCATCATACGATTTCAGTAGCAATGATCCATTTCCGTATCCTCGATACACAGATGACTGGTTTAACAGGTAATTTATGTGTTTACACTTTTTATACACTTTTATATTTCCACTTTGAAAGTTTGATGAGAAAAATGTAGTGAAAATAAATTCATACCTCGTAAAGTTTTTCGCTAACCTGCCACGAACAGTTTGAAGTAAAAAAAATAATTTGATCGTATCATATTGATAAAATCGCTATCGATCGTCTTGATCCAGGTTTACTCTGATTTTTATAAAAATCTTCTCAAAAAGTCCTTCGGGGCGTATATAAATAAATGAAATCATGTATATGAAAAACCATATATCAATTTTATTAAAGGCATTTCATTCAGTTAAGGGTATATTTTTCAGGATTATCATTTTATCTACAATTCTAGTTCGTGAGGTGTTTACGTTATATATCCAAAAGGACAAAGGTCACTTACGTGATTTCAGAGAAAGGCTTTATGAAATTTATCTGGTGACTGAAATATTAAGATAAACCGACAGTAAAGTATTACAGTCTACGATTAACTAAAACACAAAAGAATGTATTAAATAAAACAGTAAATTATTTATATTTATCACCATTAGAGCCACAACTATAATATAAAACCGACCTTTAAAGTATACTTAAAATGTTTGCGGATTAATTTCATGAGTCTGCTGAAATACTAGTATAATATTGTGAAGAGCACGTAGAAATAAAGTTTATTAAAAGGCTGACCTTAACATTAATATATGTATAATTCTCTGGTATGCCAACTTTTCAATTAACTCCACTTCTCGCCCCTGTAAAAAAAGTGCTCTTTTAAAACATTATATTAGAATATAAAATAAAAATATGAATTTTAATCGTTCAGGGGATGAGTTGAAAATTTACTCATGTAGCTTTCAAGATTTTATCTTGTACAATAATTGAAAAGAGATAAAAAAATATCGCTTGCCTTGGCATTTCTTCGCTGCCGGCAATTTATATTCAATCAGCGTATATTTACAGTCATTTAATTGTAGCCTTGGGATATTATTTTCATAATACCTTCAACAGGAGAAAGTATCTGATAATTTAATTACCTGATTCCACGAACAATTTGTATCTCCTATTTAAAAAAATAATATATAATTGTATATTAGTCAAACATAAAGTTTCCGTAAAGAGCTTTTGTATACTGTATGGAAAATCTCCCGACATATGAATATTGCGGTTTTTAATATTCCGCTCTCACAAAAGACTTAAATACAAAGATATGACAAAAAAACTCCATTTGATATGGAATCTAAATATATCCTACATTGATTAGATCTCGCTTCGTTTATATAACGAAATTATGTTATTCAACGAATTATGAAACAGATGAAATAAGCCGATTTGTACCTACGCCTGAACAGTTGAGCGTAAATTTTCTCGTATGACTGAAAATCCGAATGAAAACCCTTAAAAAATAACTTTGAATTTTAGCAATTTAGTCTTAAGCTGTATATCTCATTAAAAACATATTTTATTATTTGTATTCGGACGGGGAAATAGACTTAAAATATTTCACTATAGAATTTATCCATTGTAATCGGTAGACTCGCTTTTTAATATTTAATTATGATTCATTTCATTTATTTAGTCATGGGTAAAATATAATAAATATGTTATCAGATAGTTACTTATTACGTTTCTGATATTTGAAAGTATTTATTGATTGAATAAAATATTTTAGAGACCTTTCGCATTCGTGCGTTATTGCCGATAAGAATGCCAAACAACTGGAGGTATAAATATCAATATGGCGGACCAAGCAGACGAATCAGATTGAGACAATTAGTGTTGCCTCTGTCAAATTCATCTACTTAATCCAGCATTTTTATATTTATCATCCAGTTGTCTGGTATTCTAATATCGGTGGTGTTGATTCAAGTAAGTCTACCGTCTGAAACGATCATTCTAGTCGGTTGTGAGAGAATTTTATATTGGGCTTATTAATGTTTTTTTTATATAAAAATTGCCATTGCCGGATATATTGGGTTTAATATTAATATTTTATTATTATAGCCATGGGACCAGATGTGCCGGGGAAGTAGCTGCAGCCAGAGACAATGGCGTTTGCGGTGTGGGCGTCGCTTATGATTCAAAAATCGCAGGTATATTAATTAAAATATATTTTATTTCGAATACCCTTAATGACCCCTCGGATTTCCTCCCCCACGCAAAATGTTATTACGATTCCGAAATGAAATATTTAAATACGCAGGTCACGCGCTTATTTATGAATTCGCCCACGTATTGTGATGTTTTAATCATGATAATTTTTTCAGGAATTAGAATGCTCGATCAACCTTATATGACCGACCTGATAGAGGCAAATAGTATGGGACACGAACCCCATAAAATCGATATCTACAGTGCTTCTTGGGGACCAACTGACGATGGAAAAACCGTCGACGGTCCGAGAAACGCCACCATGAGAGCCATAGTAAGAGGAGTTAACGAGGTACTTGTATTAATATAATGCGTTTTTATCTTTTTAATTAAAACTAAGTGTTTATAAATACAGGGACGTAATGGATTGGGTAACATTTATGTATGGGCCAGCGGTGATGGAGGAGAAGATGACGATTGTAATTGTGATGGATATGCTGCTTCTATGTGGACCGTTTCAATCAACAGGTTATTAATATAATTTTTTTTAATATATTTTTCATCTGTGTAATATATACGCGGGTAAATGGATTTTCGTATACATTACAATTCCCAACTGGCGCGGCTGTTGGGAGATTAAAAAGGATTAACGTTCAAAGAGAAATGTTTTCGCTTTGAGTCTACAGTAAAACCCTCCGAATTTCATTAACTAAAAATACAAGATGCTCTCACATTCACAATTCTCAAAATAAATATTTTATTATTATTTAGCGCTATAAATGACGGCCAGAACGCACATTATGACGAATCTTGCTCTAGTACTTTGGCTTCCACATTCAGTAATGGAGCTAAAGATCCAGCTACAGGTGTTGCAACTACAGATCTTTATGGAAAATGCACTACAACTCATTCTGGAACAAGTGCTGCTGCTCCCGAAGCTGCTGGTGTTTTTGCACTAGCATTGGAGGCAAAGTAAGATTTTAATTTTATAATAAAATTCATATTTTTTTTTCTTATGCCGGCTACAGACACTCTCCTGAATGCATTCGCGCGAATGTTCGCAAGAATCCAATTTAATATTATTGAATAATATAAATACTCACAATATTACGCATTACGTAAATCCGACGATCAGTGTTCGAATCATTTGATTTCTTTTAGTAAAAAATTACCAGATGTATTAAGGAAAATGTTGACGAATATTCCATCCAAACTCTCGCTATTCGTCTACATTCCCTAACATGCGCGAGTGTAGGTAGCCGATATTTCATATTTATATAAAATTGATTAAAATATTTAAATTTTGGTAAGAATGGAACTAAATAGATTAGAATACTCTGTAGGCAGAGATGTACCAAAGTCAAACGAGTATAGTAGTATTATACCTATATCTTTTTTGTATATCCTTTAGGCAATATAACGCTCAATTAATCATAATAAAATATAATTTATATATTAATAATAAATTATAATAAAATTCTATAATATTCGTTTGACTTTGGCACATCTCTGGCTGTAGATATTAATGTAAAAAAATATCGATTAATTTATTTATTTTTATTTTTTTTACTTACAGCCCAAAGCTCACTTGGAGAGATATTCAACATCTGACAGTCTTGACATCAAAACGAAACTCATTATTTGACGCAAAGGTGGGTAATATTTCAATTTGTCAGTAACACATAAACGTTACTACAAAAAATCCGTTTTTCAGTTAAATATATAGTTTTACTTGATCTTAACTATTACTAGTTACACAGGTCACCGACAGAGCGGCTCTGCCCATTTAATACATAATGGCCTCAGTATTTACATTTAAACCCATGACCCCGAGTAAACCTGGATCAAGGCGATCGATGGGGATTTTAATAATATTATTCCCGATCTCCCAGTCGTAATAACCGATAAAAAATATATTTTTTTATTGACTTGAGTGGGATTTTAACTTTCATTCAATGCTAGTCGCATTAATATATATATTTTTCTCTCTGTGTGAAAAGTTGTGTTACTGACTCGTCGATGTATTAAAATACTATACAAGATATTTTTTCAATAATCTGTTAAATTGGCTACGTAATTGTCGTCCGTTTCTCAAATTACCGACGTGATAGACGGCTCTAATCAAAGGGGATTAATACGGTTATTTGTCTAAATCGATTTCAGGGACGATTCCATTGGACAATGAATGGCGTAGGCTTGGAATTTAACCATCTATTCGGTTTCGGAGTATTGGATGCTGGTGCTATGGTAGCTTTGTCTAAACCCTGGAAAACAGTTCCAGCCAGATATCATTGCGAAGCTGGCTCTTTGATTGGATCACAGTGAGTATTTAATTCTGTTATACGAAATACGATATTTTAACGAGTGATATTTTGCAGTGAAATACCGTCTGGGCGATCACTTTTATTGAAGATCAAAACGGATTCTTGTTTCGGCAAAGATACGTCCGTACGTTATTTGGAGCATGTTCAAGCAGTGATTACAGCAAACGCTACAAGAAGAGGCGATTTAGAACTTTTTCTCACAAGTCCTATGGGAACACGGTATGGTTTTAATTAATTAATAAATTTAGGCCCTGTTTACATTTAGAGCGATAAATCGAAGCAATTTATCAGATGGATAGAAAATCGATAGGTGTGCGGAATAAAAATCGAGCTATTTATTATCTGAACCACCTCCCTCTGAGGTTTTTTAAAATATTTTTTTTTGGAATGAGCGGGCGAAATCAATATTTCTATTAAATCTTAAATACAGTTAAAATCGAAGCATACTTAAAACATTTTATATTTGTCCAATAGCATATAAGTGTGATCAATAGCATATTTTATGTACATGGATTTTGTATGATAATATGTATATTTTTAATATTTTTTTGGTTCATTCCGAAAAAATGTATCTCAAAATATTAAAAAAAAATGCAAAACCCGATTTCAATTGTTATCAATTAACTGGGTAGTACAGGTAGTATAATTTTCGTTTATCAAGACATAAAATAATAATAAGCGGTTAACATCATTTTTATCAAACATAATAAACGGTTTTTGCACTTCCACCTTCTGGTTTTTTCTATAATAATAATATTTAAAAAGGCGTGTATGTTATTTTGAGAATGTATGGGAAAATAGTGCTTAAAATGTATTCAGGTACAAGTATCAAAATTGTGTGTGCTCAAGACTTATGGAATTGAGCAATTATGAAATTATGAAATGTATGAAAACTAAGAAAAAGTGTTTCATAATTAAAAATATTAATTTATCATCAAATTGGCATCCGAACAGAGTATGGATTTTGGGTATTTGGATTGTCGAGGCCTTTTATTTCGTCTTTGCGTGTCGCTTGTCAGATAACGCCTCGATTTATCCCTCTAATGTAGAGAAGGAATTGATTTATTTTTATTTTTCAGATCTATGATTTTGAGTCGAAGAGCCAACGATGATGATGCTAGAGATGGTTTTACCAAATGGCCGTTCATGACAACCCATACATGGGGTGAATATCCCCAAGGAACATGGCTCTTGGAGGTGAGTTTTAATATACAGCAACAAGAGGCATACTTTATTAATTGGGTAAAATTATTTTTAGGCAAGTTTCAATTCCAAAACACCACAAAGGGGATGGTTGAAGGAATGGTCTTTGGTATTACACGGTACCAAGGAACCCCCTTATGCCTCTCTTCGAGCAGCAGATCCTCATTCCAAACTCGCTATCGTCAAGAAAGCTCACGAAGAACGCGGATCAATCTAAATATTATTTACTTCCCATATACATTTATTCATTTATACAGCAGTCCCACAAAACGGTCCTCGCCATCAATATATTCCACAAACTATCACGAATTGTAAACATTTTCATTCCATTACCGACGCACAATTTTATTTTCAAAGATATCAGCAAAACGAGCAGGAGTAATCATGACTTAACATATCGTCTTTTTATCAAGTGCAAAGACAATGGACATCTCGCTGAATATATTTATGTTCAATCATTTAGATTTAAGTCTATTTGGCTATACGATCAAGCCAATATACAAAAAAAAACTAATGAAATAAAACGAGAGCTAATAACTGTCTCTCACAAAGCTTAATCGGATCTTCTAGACATGACAAACGATTTTAAAAAAACCGGCACAGAGAAAAAGGAACGCTCGATCTGGAAGCAAGTTGGAGAAAGAATAATAAAAGAATATTAATGATTGTTTTTATTGTAAACTCGCATCCAAATAAGTATCCAATATTTGTATTTTATTTAATAAAATTCCGTGTTCCCTGTGCGATCTTTCCCAGCCACAAGACCGCACATGGAACGCCGAAGAATATTTATATAAAAAATGTGTGTTTTTTGCAATTCGAAATTTATTTTTGTAACTATTTTAGGCGAGAAGCTCTTTCATAATATTATTTCGACAATTGCAAAACGCATACAATAAATCTCTATATACTATAGTTTAATTTCAGTTGTCCATCTACCGAAGAGAATTTAATGAAAGTCATTTTATTTATTTTATAATACTTTACCTGTGTGTATCAAATTAATTAGATTATCTTACTACGTTTTTATTTATTAAACCTATCTACATGTATTTAAATATATAGCTTTATCACATGTTTTTTACAGTTTTTACATGTTGAACATGTTAATAGATGAATTAATCAGTAGCGAATTATTTGTAATATGTAGAAGTGTTTCAAATTATTGAAGAAAGTATAATATTAGATTTCTAACAAATACATTAATCTACTCTTTGACATTTTCTTCGTTTGCATTTATCAATATTGGTTTTGAATGTATGTAATGTGTAGATGTAATTGAGATAGTTCATTAAAGGAAATATATATATTATACTATATTACACACATATATATATTTATTAAATATACAGATATATAATATATTAAGAAATTGAATAAAATGAATTTATTTATCATACAGTGTAAGTAAATTATGTAATTGCAGCAAAATATCAATTTGTTTCCTTGTTCACATTTTATTCCTTATCCCGTCACAAATTATACACTTTACAAATTCAAGCTACAACTTGGGTTGTGGAATAACACAAAAAATATTATTTAAAAAAAATTTAAAATATTATTTAAATAAAAAAATAGTCAAAGACGTAACTAGGATGGAAGGCGCCAAGAACAGGATGAAAAATGGGACCTAGAAAAATTGCACTCTATCCTTAATTATTGTTGAAATTAATATGTACAAATATGTATAAATGTACATATGAATTTGCATTTGTATTGAAAGATAAAATAATTACACATCGATTACAACTTAATATAAATAAACACACAATTTAACCTTGATTAATTGAATTCCTACAAATGCAAAATCAAAGTTCTTCCATTACCATTAAAATAGCAACTTATCTAACTAAACGATATATCGATTTTTTTCAGTCTCTTTGAGATTCGATATATATATTGAGCCTTACCTCTCTGATTCGCAGCATGGCTTTAGGCCTGGACGGTCCACCGTCACTAATCTGTGTGTTTTCACAGATAAGACCACAGAATGCATAGATCAGGGACTGCAGATGGCTGTTGTCTATCTCGATTATCAAAAGGCGTTTGATAAGGTAGACAACGATATCCTCCTATCAAGAATGAGTCAGTTTGGTTTCTCACCACGGCTACTCAAATTCTTCGCCACTTATCTTGGTCGACGTAGACAGTATGTCTCATATGGGACGTATGAATCAGAGCAGTACTACACGCATACGGGTGTAAATCAAGGTTCGACGCTAGGACCGCTTTTATTCAACATTTTTATTAACAGCCTCCCTTTAGTCATTCACTCCTCCCATTGTCTTCTGTATGCTGACGACGTGAAGATATTCATGCCCGTTGGTTGTGACAGTGATCTGGAGCTCCTACGGAATGATTTATCGTCCGTTGTGGCATATGGACGGGAATTGGGTCTTTATATTAACATAGAAAAGTCCTCGATTATGTGTTTTGGGCGATCACGCCAGCCATTAAATCTTGACTTGAGAGTGAATGACACTCCTCTAAAACTTGTAGAATCTAGCAAAGACTTAGGTCTAACCTTCGATCGTGGTTTGAACTTTCATGACCATATGGCCTGTATAGTAGATGAGTCTTTTAAACGGCTTGGCTTCGTTCTCCGAACGACTAAAGATTTTCAAAATCCTCTCTCCTCTCGTCTGCTATATAATGCCTTGGTACGAAGTTCTCTCGAGTACTGCTCTGTTTTGTGGTCACCATATGAGTCAACGTACGTTCTCTCCATTGAGAGAGTGCAGAAAGCGTTTCTCAGGTCGCTTTATAAGAGGCAATACGGATTTTGGCCCTTCCTTTTCCCCTCTAAGTTCCTCTTAGGTGCTCTAACGTATAATTCGTTGGAGCTTCGACGGGACTTGTCCTTGCTACGTCTATTATTTCTGGTTATCAGAGGTCACATTACTGTGCCAGAGATACTTGAGCATGTGGGACTGTTCTGTCCTGAGAATTATACGCGAGGGCGTCACCATTCCCTATTCCGAATCCCCCGCTCGCAGTCCAACCACCACAAATTCAGTCCTCTTACCAGAGGTTTACGCCTCTTGAATGAGTGGTCTGTCAGGGGGACAGATAATGACCTGTTCAATCTGTCCCTCCCTATGTTTATGGAGAGCGTGCACAAATTTTTATTTTTATATCACTAATCTATTATTTTTTTTTTATTTTTTTTTACATTGTTCCTCTTTTTATGTTTTTCTGCTTTTTTCTCTTTTATTGATAAATTTATTTTTTCTCATTTGTAATTTTTTTTTTAACCGACAAGTACTGCATTATCATCACGGCGACTTAGGATCCCCCGTAATGCTGTGGTGGTTGTGCAGTTAGATGTAGTAATTATATGTATTTATATTTAAAATAAAAATAAAAATAAAAATATTCAACAAATAATATTTTTAAAGGCATAAAGATAATATTTGAGAATCTCTGATTGTATTATTTATCTGTCGACCATCATTGTGTATGTACATAAATCAACATTAGAAACAACAGTCATTTTGAATCAGTTTGTTGGTAAGGTCAGACGATAAGAAGGTGAAGGTAAAAGTAGTAAGTTTAAATTATCACTACAATAAAGTTCATCAATAATGTCAATTAGTACATATTAATTAGTTGATTGCTAAATAAGTATATTTGGATTGTTGTTGTCGTAGTTAATTGATCGTAAGTATGAATCAACTTTCGATAAGATGTGTTTGTTAAAACTAGCAATTTTTTCCTAGTTAAAATATTTAGAAGCAGTTCCATTTGGTGAGTTCGTTTGGAGTTAATTTAATGTTGTTGTGCAGTCGACATTTTGTTACCTTGAAATATGGTTCCCTGGAGATGGCTGGCCAAAAAAATCATCCCAAACCGGGAGATGGTAATCTTAATAACAGGATGCGATACTGGACTTGGTTTCTCCATGGCTTGTAAAGCAGTTTCTTCGGGATTCACAGTCGTCGCTGGACTTCTTCAAGGTTCCAACTCGCAACAGGCGCTTAAACTTAAACAAGTATACCAATAACATGTAAAATAATTACTAATAAATTAATAACTATGACGTGATTTTTATTGTAGACATGCAGAGAAAAGAAATCATCTATCCATCTTGTGGAAATGGATGTTACGAGGGAAGATAGTGTGAAGGAAGCAGTATCATACTTAGATAATCTTCTAAGCTGCAATACAAATTATCGTTAGTATCAATTATATATTTAAACACAACAAAGTTTTTAACAAAGGTTTAATGATGGATTAAATTGTGGGGATTTCAATTCAGCAGATGAGAAGTATTACAAGTAATTTTCAATTGAAAAGCTTAATTTATAGTATTGCTTCTTCTGACTACGATACCACAAATATATGTAGATACATATTGAACTAAACTACATATTCTTTATATATATTAAAGAAATGACTTATTATAAGCGTGAGCAGTGGGTCCCTGGATTGATGTATTAAAAAAATAGACAATATTAGACAAAAATTCACAAAAAATCTCGACTACATTATTTTGCCCTCCCCTGGAAAATTTACTGCGAGCGCTCATGCACGGAGCAAATTTTTGTTAGTAAAATGAATATAAATAATGAAAATGTGCTTTTGAAAAATACTTTATCACTATCAAACTATTAACTCTAAACGAGCAAGATCCGATTCAGTCTCTGAATTTTCTTGGCTAACAAACAAATTTACTCACCAGTAGCTTATTATAAAATTTACAGATCTTCATTCGGTTGTAAATAATGCTGGTGTTATGATATTTGGTGAAGCTGAATGGTTGAATTCAAAACAAATACGTCATCAACTGGATGTGAACTTGTACGGTCCAATGTTGGTTTACTCGCATACAGCTCATCTCTTGAGAAAATCTGCCTCATTTGGACATAAGCCTCGATTGGTTCTTACAAACAGCCATTGTTCCATTCAGCCTTTACCTGGTTTGGCTACTTATGGAGCGAGCAAATGTGGCCTCGATGGATGGGAAGAAGCCCTTCGAATGGAAATCTTCAAATACGGTGTCGGTGTAGTTAAATTCATACCAGGTAAGAGTAGGTCCTTTCATAACAGATAGATATTCATATATTTTTTTTGTTACAGGATCATTAGTAATGTGTACTAATATACTGGCAAATCAAACGGTACATTCCGAAACAATGCGAAAATACTCAACTGCGGAGCAACGTGACTTTTACGGAGATTACTTTGATCGCTATGTTAACTATTTGAATGCTGTGTCTCAAAATGCAAAAGACAGTGAAATCACAGATGAAATCCTCATGCAAAAGTTCATGTCGACGTTGATGGATGAAGAACCATTAATGATTTACAAACATGAACCGTTGCGATATAAAATTTACCATTCGCTTTTCGGGGTTTTGCCATTCTCTATACGAAAAAAACTTGTCGATAGCTTCATGATGATGCCAACACTTTAATAAATTAAGGGGTGGAAATAGAAAATTATGAACCGCTTGAGATATTGGTCTTGTCTCATACAATGTATATCTAACTGTAAAAAATCACAATTTTCTATTATCACTCCTAAATTGAAAATCATAAATCTGGAGATAGTTTATAAGTAAATCAAAATATTTATTTAAATTAATAAAGATACTAATTATTGAAAATATCGTGTTTCGTATTAGCATCTACAGTTATTAATAATCGAAATGCGTCTTAGCAAATGCCAAATGACCTCCATAGCAGCACGCATGCAAATTATACTAAGTGAAAATATTTTAAATTCATAATATGTGGACATAAGCATACTTGGTACCGAAATACTACACAGGTACACAATTTCCCGCTGTGTTGATTCGTTAAAAGTGAGAGAAAGTTACCAAGTTGCTCCCCACTACCACCTGAGAATGCCAGTCGTACAGGTAGCCGATTAAGGTAACATCTTCGTTGAGGTTATGTGCCTTCATCGATTCTTTTTAACAATTATAAAAAACTTGACAAAATCGCTTATAAAGAAACACATTTGATCCACAAAATATGGTAATGTTATAACTATGTGATTTGTACATAGAAATGATCATAATACATGTAAATTGCGTTTATTTTTAGAAGAAAACACATACAAATGAACCAATCCTGGATAAAAAGACTCTTTTATTCCAATCCCTGGCCTCCGTGTGTGTTTTGTTACTGGCAATGAGAGTGACATCGAACATTATTACTGGACGACAGTGTGATTCAAAATGTAATAATACTGAAAGCAAAACAGAATGTGAGAGGAAGCCCACATACTGGGTATTTAGTCAGCACAATAATGTTGAGAGTGAAACAGGCATTTTAAAGCATGTTCATCTTGTTCTGCAACGGGGAGGCTTTAAACATGGGTCTAACGATACAGAATGGGATCTTCTTTGGTCGCATGATTACCCATTCAGAGTGCTGCAACCGCAGTTGAAGAATCTTAAACCGAACCAATTAGTAAATCATTTTCCCGGTACTGGTTTTATAACGAACAAGGTAGATTTTGCCACTTCAACCTCAGATTATATACCACCTGCCTTTAAAATACCAGAAGACAGAGAGAAATTTCTGCAGTATTCATCTGCTAATCCAGAAACGTTGTATGTTTTGAAAGATAATCAACACAGAGGTGTGACTATTAAAGATGTCCAAAACATTGATTTCAATAAAGAAGGAAATTTCATTCAGAAATATGTGACAAAACCGTATTTGGTAGATGGTCACAAATTTGATATAGGAGTATATACAATTGTGACTTCGGTGGACCCTCTCAAAGTTTATATTTACAAAGGAGATGTTCTCTTCAGGTTTTACTTTTTAATTCTTATATCTAAATAAAAAAATATTTTTAAAATATACTTATAATTTTAGGTACTGCCCATCAAAATATTATCCCTTTGATTCTTTAGATTTAGATAAGTATGTTATTGGCGATGATTATTTACCGACATGGGAAGTACCATCTCTTGCTTCTCTGTATACTGCATTAGGTTATGGAATGAAGGATTCTTTTGATGCCTATGTTTATAGTCAAGTATTAAATTAAATTTTGATTTACATACTTATAAATCATATTTAAAAGTTATTATTTCATTTTAGGGAAAAGATCCATCAATAGTGTGGAAACAGATTGATGATTTTTTACGAGAAATATTTTTGAAAAAAGAGCATTTAATTGTGTCTGCGGTAAGATATAAGATTGGGTTTTGTATCATAAATATTTTGATGTATAATAAAATGCATGTTTTAGCTGAAAAATTATAAAAGTGGAAATAATTTCTTTGAACTAATGCGGTTTGATTTTGTTATCGATGAAGATTTGAAAGTGTATGCGTTGGAGGCGAATATGTCTCCAAATTTGAGTTCAGCTCATTTTCCTCCAAATCAATTGCTTTATGAACAAGTTTTACATAGTGTATTATCGCTCGTCGGTGTTTTAAAATATACACAGGGTGCCACACTAGCTGACCGGTATTTTTTATTTTATAGTATTATATAATAGATTGACATAATCATCTATTCAAATTTTACTAAATATTTATTTTCAGAAACCACGGGGAAGCACAGATGCGAGTCTCTGATAAAAATTTAGCAGTATGGTCCGAAATCTGTTCTAGTCAACACTGTAATAACAATTGCAATCCTCCATGTAATGTTTGTCGGCATTGCTTAACACCCAAAGTAAGAACAGCCTTATCCAAAGCGTACATAGAACACATGAATAAGAATGATTGTAAACGAGTTTATCCACCTCCAATGGTGAGTATCTACATATTTTCTATTTGAATCGAAAAAAATATGAGAAATTAATATTTGAAATCTTTTACAGAAACAAGGTGAAGTTATTGATTTTGAAAAGATAAAAGATCTCTCTCAGTCTAATCAAATAATGTATATCTGGTTTCAAGGAAAATGCAACAGTGACATAACGTGGTGTGAATAAAAAAAAAACTACTAACAAGCCTAGGAATTTGAAAAAATATTATTATAACTTGCCAAGTGTGCATTATTTATTAAATGTTATGTTTATCCCTAGTCATAAGTGATGAAAAGTATATTAAATTATTTTCTCATTAACATATTTTTATTACTAGTTCAAAAAATATAAAAATAGGATTAATTCCTTTGTACTGAAATAAGTAATCATTGACAGACAGATTGCAGCAGACCGAGAATATAGCTGCCTAAATCTTCATCTTGGTTGGTCCATGAAACGTAAACACTTTTATTGTCATCGTCATCACCTTCTACTTTAATGAGCACAGATTCCACAGAGATATTCCCATCAGCAATGATAATGTTCCAGCCGGGCATCCTTTCGGTCAATAATACTAATATACGCTGAACTGTTCTTCCAGAAGGGCCAGGTGCGTCCAGCCGAACGGTGCTCGTAAATCTTATAGTATGTCTATTGATTCCTGCTTCTTCGCATATTTCATCAATGTCCATCACAGATAATTTGTTATCCCTGACACATAAAACACCGTGCATTATTCTTCTGCGCTTCGGATCCGGTGGTCGTGCATTATATCGGATCGCTTCGGCCTTTAATAGTCTCAATGACACATCTACGGGTATTTTGACTGGGGTGTTGATAATACAGGTTTCACCATTTGCTGGATTGAAGCAGTCAATTTTGAACTCTTCTTTTATCTTGCGCTTCAGAAACTCCATCTTTTCGGCTTCTCCGTGTACGAGCATTACATTTTTTGGTTCACAATACTGGATCAATTGCATGATCCCTTTGGCGTCTGCATGTGCCGAAAAGGACATGTATTCGACAGCCATTTTCACATCTACAATTTGACCATTCTCAAACTCAATTTTCTTTTCTCCATTTAATAACTTGTGACCGACCGTACCCTGGACGCAAAACCCGGGCATGATCACCATGTTGCTTTCATTCGGAGCCCACTTTTTAAAAATTGATAGAGATAATCCGGCATGTAGCATTCCTGGTGTGGCAAATACTACCATAGCTCCCGGATTATCTGCGTGTGACTTATCAAATGGTTTTATGTGTTTGAAGTCGAACATATTTCTTCGGACGAATGTCTTCCGAATCTTTTGGTTGGTCCAAGTGATGAACATCTTGTAGTAGTTGTTGGCTTTCTCGGTGAGGCCGAGAGCGAAGTAGACAGGATATTTAAGATTCATTCTCTCCCAATATGTTTCGAGCAGGATGCACAATTCCTGGGCTCGTCCCAAAGCGAATACGGGAATGAGCACTTTTCCCCCATTCTCGACACACTCGTGCACTTTCTTAAGGAAGTCTCTCTCCCGACACCTCTTGGAGTCTCTGATGGTGGTGGCATAAGTGGACTCTGATATCAGCAGGTCCGGCCGACACTTGTCGATCCAGGCGGCGCCCAGGTGACGGTCCGGAGTCATGTTATAATCCCCGGTGTAGACTACAGACTGTCCGCCGACCCTGATCCAGAACATGGCAGCTCCGAGCACGTGGCCCGCGTAGTAAGCCTTGATCTCGAGCTCCGAGTCCACCATGACGGACTGGTGCAGTGTGACCGCGGTGACTTTCTTCATGCACTCCTTGATCATGGCCGAGGTGAAGAAGTTAGACTCGCCTTTCCTCTCGACCGCGACCTTCCTCATGTCCTCGAGCAGGATAGGCGCGATGGCCTTGGTAGGGTGCGTCATGTAGATGGGCCCAGAGTAGCCGATCATCTCAGACATGTAAGGCAGCGCGCCGCAGTGATCCAGGTGGAAGTGCGAGATGATGACACAGTCGATGTGCGCGGTGATCGGTCCTTCTCCGCCGATGAACGAGAAGTCAGGAAAGCGGCGCTCGTCATTGTAGCCCATGTGCATGCCGCAGTCCAGCATGATGTTCTTGCCGCCCATTGACAGCAGAATGCACGACCTGCCCACGTCCTGTCCTGCGCCCAGCGGTGTTATCTTCAGCTCCGGCATTTTACAATATTCGCTATTTACTCTTACACTATTCACTATCTGTCATTTCATCGCCGGCAAAACATGCACACTTCAGGCGTCACACTGACAGTTGGCGCTTGTGTTGCCACTATAAACACAGCATTGCTAACTTGAGTGATTACAGAACAAACACTTCATATCAATATAAGAGTAAATAAAGAAAAGTAAAGTTATATATTTAAAAAAATGTGGTTGAACAAATTAGTTCTCGAATCCTACTAGAAATAGGGCTCATACAGACATAAAAAATGAGGTGCTTCCGGGTGGCTTTCTTGGGGAGGGGGGTTACAAATGTGACATCTTTCAAGTCGATTTTCGGGCTCTTCCATTCGATTTACATCGAGTTTTCACAATCAATGCGTGTACAGTGATTTTATGCGTCGATATGTACCATTTTCGTTTGAGTTCTTTGATGTGAGTCGTTTCGGAGTTCTGATACATGCGGTTGATTTATATCATCACCGTGGCGAACGGTTAGTAGTTAGTTTAATTTTTTTATCGATGTATCGATTCAAATTTCGTCTTAAACATTTCACGCATACATAGCGAGGTAGTCTCGATTCGTTTTTAGTACCGACCAACTTGCTAGTGTATTTCGACGGGGGATTTCGGTGCTAACAGAGACGGAGCGATACGAACGAAAGAGATGCAACATGCAGTGACAGAGACGGAAACAATATGTTTCTGTCTCTTTCTATTTTGACGTTTGGAGAACCTAAAAGTTTGACAGCTGATTCAAATACGTATTGTTTATCACACACAGTGTTGATCGTGTGAATTGATTATTAATAGTAACATGATGACTTTCGTTCATTATTTGTTATTTGACACAACATTTACAGTACGCAATTACTATTGGGCTACTATTGCATATCTGGATATCAGAACAGTATAACAATGCAGTTATGTTGATGGACTCTCATCTTTTACTATACAGATCAAGGCGGAATAAATTAGCATTATTATTTCAGGACAATCCAAACAGTGTGTTTCATATTATGAATGAATACATATAGGTAGTTCATTGTCTGATGGAGTGAATCATTTCAAAGTCAATATTCTTATGTGTTTTTCTAAATCATACATGTTCACTTTGGATAATTGCTGTCATGATAGTGTGTTTGTTACTTTCAGTGAGAAAGGGTTAATTATAGGCGCCAGATATGATCAAAGTGTACTTTTTATGACAGGACTATCATCAAAAACAAGAGTAAGCGATCCCACAACCATCTCGGTATCAATACCAAATAAATACCTGACTAATACTGAATACTGAAAGAAGTCAAGTATTTGATCCTTAAACTGAACTGGTCCAATCACATATAATATGATGTGGACGAGAGCAGCTTGGCTATTAACATATTGTATCCGATTATTAACAGACATACTTAGTTCTCGTCTGATGATAAGTTACTTCTATATAAATCTATTATTACCCTGCTCTGTCTACTGCGGCAGAAAGTCACATAAAGTAGTACAAAACAAGTGTCCTAAGATGGCCTTATATGTATAGATGGTACTTATTTTAAAGAAGTCCATGAGGATGTTAAATTAAAAAGAATCAAGGCAAATATCGCAGATTTGAGTAAGAAACACTTTACCAAAATGACTTACCTTAATATCCTTCGAGTAAATGTAAGTTAATTTTACCGATAGACTTCACCTTTAGCCTTACGATACCTTGTAACAAAATATATGTTAAATAACAAATAAAGTAAATCATTTAATCACTCTACTCAAATTCGGTTTTACTAAAACCATACTCCCAAGATGTATTGAACTATCAAACATTGAATGTATGTATTCACATTTAATAATAAAGAAATTATAATATACATTTTATAAATTTTATTCACAATAATTCACCACATTGATCAACCATGGTTTATTGTCCAAACTCCTATCAATAAAAAAGGCAGTTTTTTTATTCTAATTATTTTATTTTAATTCTCTAAAAAAAACACATTCACATAACATATTAAATTAAAAATAAATTTAAAGACACAAATAAGACGTGTATTTTAATAAAAATCAAAGAGTGTGTATTAATAACGTGTATTTAATAAAATTCAAATTCAAAGACAATCATTGTTTGAATTTCACTTAAATATACAAAAATCTCAAGTTTTGTAAATATCTTTAAACCAATAATATCCAGTGAAATGATTCATTGGTCACCCATTTAAGCAATTACTGTATTATCTCAATTTATATATAAGCAAATGCTGATTTGAACTTTATTTGTAGACTTAGCCCTGTGACAAGGGTGAAATTTACTGTTCAGTAAAGAGTGAAAATTAGATATATATATGTATTATACAAAATATAGAATACACGTTGTTAAATATAATACAGAAATATAAATGTTTGTACAGTGAGTAAATGAACTTTGTCTAATACATTAAACTATTGAAGTATTCTGAACAGGAATGACATTTGCTAGTTTCTTAAGGCTCTTGCTTAACCGGGTAAAATGTTTAAAGAGTTGTTTTATCAGATATACTGATGATCCATCCGTTGCTCCTGATATCCTGGTCCTTACTGGTCCTCACCTACTTGGTTTGAAGCTCTGCATCTCCTCATCTTCAGATCAACACTGTGTGATAAACAATACGTATTTGAATCAGCTGTCAAACTTTTAGGTTCTCCAAACGTCAAAATAGAAAGAGACAGAAACATATTGTTTCCGTCTCTGTCACTGCATGTTGCATCTCTTTCGTTCGTATCGCTCCGTCTCTGTTAGCACCGAAATCCCCCGTCGAAATACACTAGCAAGTTGGTCGGTACTAAAAACGAATCGAGACTACCTTGCTATGTATGCGTGAAATGTTTAAGACGAAATTTGAATCGATACATCGATAAAAAATTAAACTAACTACTAACCGTTCGCCACGGTGATGATATAAATCAACCGCATGTATCAGAACTCCGAAACGACTCACATCAAAAAATGTCACATCAAAGAACTCAAACGAAAATGGTACATATCGACGCATAAAATCACTGTACACGCATTGATTGTGAAAACTCGATGTAAATCGAATGGAAGAGCCCGAAAATCGACTTGAAAGATGTCACATTTGTAACCCCCCTCCCCAAGAAAGCCACCCGGAAGCACCTCATTTTTTATGTCTGTATGAGCCCATA